>JAOPUB010000002.1:1399748-1414574 GCA_027564055.1 Neptis clinioides
AACAGATGTTAACGAACATTTGCTTTCAAACTATTTAAAATAGGTATGTAGGCTTTTGTTTACATTACTATTACAAAGATTTACTTAGTATTACTAAAAATAACAATTGTTGAAATGAAATTTTTCATGTTTTTCAACTGCTTTCAGTTAAAAAATATGGATTCTGGTTTTTTCGGAGTTTCTGGTATACAGTGGAGTTAAAATTCAATATTTACAATTATCTTAGTGTCACGGCAAGGCAACATTTTAATTATTATATTAATTTGAAGATGGGTCATGGGATCAGGATGCACTGGAATTTTACTAATGAAAAATGGTAGGACATTCAAATTTAAGCTAATATGTTTTGGTATACATTTCTGAATTATTGATTTCATCAGATAATTTACTAATAGGGAATAAATATTTTACTTTGCATATTTTTATTCATAAACACAACTACATGTTTATAAATTACACAATGTATTCCGAGTCTTTAAATCACATCGTGTGTACCAGCTTGCGTTAACTCAGGTATGAGTTAATTATAGTTATATTTATATCTATAGAAGTAAAAGGATCCCGAGCCCGTCAGCCCGTCCGCGTCACACTATATCCACCAGACGCACAAAAGCTGGGACATATTAGTAAAGACTATAAGTTACAGATCTTTTAAGAGTTAAATCCGGTCTTATTTTAATTGCACGAAAGTTTAAATTCAATCGACATCACGTCCATTATTACATATAACCATTAAAATGCAAGTCGAGAACGTGCCCTAACCGCTTTTGCTTGTTCGTGAAAAAGTTAAACTCTTTAGTCAGTGCCTAAGGCAGTTCATTAAAAGCAAATAGCGTAGTAAATATTAAAATTTTAGGAACATTATTGCGAGTAAGTAAGCCCAAAATAACTCTCGTAGTCATTTCCTGTGTTATCTTCAACTTTCTCCATGTGACCGACGATAACATCCAGATAAGAATTCCTAGAAATTGTAATATAGAAGAAACCTTTATACTGTCATATCAAGGTGATTAATTTATAACAATGGGTTTATTTGTTTTGTATACAAACAAGTTATTGACAGTTCATTAGAGGGGTCAATAGGAGAGACTCAAACTTATTTGCAGTAATAATCTTAATGCTGTCGCATTAGAAAACTACGTATGTTTTATGATGTATGCAGAAAAAGATTTGATGCATATATTTTATGAGGCTTCCCCGAACTTTCAGGTCAGGGTACGACCGTGAAACAGTTAATGCCTGTTTAGTGAATTCGACACATGCGAGCAGAATGGCCGCTGCTTCATGGTTATTTTTAACCCTCATACGGAGGGTCAGTCACCCGTTTAGTCCTCCAGCGGCACGGACCAGTCCTATCGCATGAGAAATTGCGTAGGAATATACAAGATTTTTGTCCTTAAGGAAATGATTAAAACTAAACTCCTTTAACACCAGCCGCAGCGAGGGAAAGGAAATCTCACTGACGTACACTACTGTAAATCCTCTACTTATTTGAAGTGAAATTCTATATCTATCTTTAATTAGATATTATTTTGGCGAGATTTTTTAAATAAAAATTTGAAAATAATTTCCTATTATACAAATTATTGTATGGATTAGACCCTTTTGGGACTGGTTGTGTATGCAATGAAGTGTACTGTTTAGTTTATTATTTACGGATTTACGCTTTTCCGCATTTGGTTAACACAGGCTGCGTTTCTACTTATGCAAAGCAAACATTTTAACTCATCAAATATCGAATACAATTAACAATAAATTAAGTAAAAGCTATCACAAAACAAAAACAACGCATCACAAGAGCCGATCTTGCGATAGCACTTTTAAAACTATAAAACCGATCCTATAAACAAGGGTAAGCGTCACTAAAATAACGTACTTCCCTTTTTTTGGGGTGCGTAATTTTCATTAGGGGGAACAGTCAGAGGGTGAACGAGTGCATCTCGCAAGGGGACTTACCGTTGCCGTATCGGTAAGGGTGACAGTAGCTGAGGTGGGTCCACCATTCGTGCTGGTGGTACAGTTAGACGTCAAACTCGCCACCTGATTGTTAGCATTTTGTTCAATAATACGCTGTCGGAGCGCCAATCTTTCGAGACTGGCCAGTCTGTGAGATCCACCAGTTCCTTCCCTGTCCCGTTCTCTGAGTCCTGTTGCGCTGAGTGTGCTGCCTGCATTGAACGATCCACTATACTTAGGAAGTGTCGGAGGTGGTACCGGCCTCGCCGATCCTCCTCGACCTAGTAAAGAACCGCTGGATGTATACGCATAGCTATTAGGTGTTCCAAGAGTCGCAGTACGTGGAGCAGCCCCGATACCATTTAAAGTTCCATTGGCACCGTTGACAGCGGCGCCGTTCACCGTTGTCGTGCTGCCGTTCATCTCCTTGAATTGGTGTCCGTCATGCGCGTAAATCAAATCACACACCGTCACTAGCCGTGAACAACAAAACGATTCGCGGTATGTTGATATGCTATCTAGAAACGTTCGAGTCGGGTGCCCGTCGGAGGCGGTTTGACAGCTCGCGCGATGCAGACAAGGCGCGCGGGCGGAGTCACTCGGCGCCCCGCGCTCGACGCCGTCGCCACTCGCCAGCGCCATAGCCGCCGACCCCAATGAATCCCAGGATTAATGCCACACGACTGCCCGGCTGGAGGGTTGAAAATGCATTGCTGCCTCTGTCAAGGTCAACACATGTATTCTTCGCGAATCCAACATAGGCATCGCTTACACATAGAATTTCGAAACTTTGGAAAACATTACATCTTACTTACGATCATGTATATATACTCAATAACACAAATGATAATTATAGCAAATTAATTCCAATAACTATTATTCGCTGATAAATTCATTTCATACAATACTTTCATGAATGGTTTCCAATTGGTGAAAGAAGGAAATGACGTTTAGTTCATTGGCCCGATTGACTCAAGACTCGACTTATGTCGTCTACATAGTACATACTTATTGGTTCTAAAATTAGCTATAGTACTATAGTAATATAGTACTATGGTAGTACTTTAAAAAAATTATAAGTGGTACCAAAATAATTTGATTTATCTAGCCTCAAATTTTACTTATATATACTTCTAAATGTAAGTATGCCTTTTCTTGTAGCTTAGTCAAACATTTCTTATAAATTTTAATGATTACAAAAAATTAAGGTTCCGCCCAATTTCATACATTCGAATCAAAAGTTTATCTTACTAATCCATCACAAAATTCTGAAATTCACTACTAATAATACGTTTGCTTTTAAAAATATGGGACAAATGGGCAAATGACATTAATAATCTCATTTTTTCACAGTAGGTACAGACTGAAACAAAGGTTTTCTACTAAATTGTAATCAAATCTGAAGTGCACATCGTAGATGCTCCATGATATGCAGGCACACGTGGTTGTCGCGTGTTATGGTCACGGTCATACCAATCGACCACCACCATTGCGCATGCGTGGTGCACCCCACCAGCCCCAGCGGGCCTATATTTTATCTGCACCCCAATACTCAGTCGGGATTGTATATTTTATTCCACCATAATGCAATCGTATGCTTTTTATATGAGACTCAGTATATGAATCATTTTAAGCACAATGATTTCTTAGTATTTAATCATGTTTAATTTAGGGCATCTCTTTATACACACCCGCGAGTGTACTACTGAACTTTCTTTTAAGAGTTGATGAATGATATTTCGAAACTGAAATCTTATAATTATTCTGTTAATTAAAAAAAAAACATTTAAACTTGAGTTGGAGGGCAAAAAGTATTTAAAAACAATAGAATGGTCTGACTATGACTTTAATTTTTTTTTAAACTAACTTATTAAAAATCCAAGGTAGAATTACTGGAATAACTGCTTCTACTTATGTACAACTATTTTATAAATTTTCTTTTCTATTACTTTTCTCTAAAAGCATTCATAATGAAGTCATTTCTAAAAATGATTTGACATGCTCATAAATTATAATAAACCAATTAATTATCAAGTAAAATAACACAATTTATACAGCGCCATCTAGTTCAGCTTATTATCACATATGATGGTGTGTGTTGAACGCACTACGACCTGGATGATAATGAAATTGTGTCAAGGCACGCTAGATGGAGTTAGTAGTTACGGTTGACTAATTAAACTAATTCAGTAAAATATTTTTTTTCACAATAGATCATGTAAGTAGGAATTGTTGGTTAAATAATAACATAAAATATTTTTTCATCTACTCTCCTAATATTTTTTTTTTATTTACAATAAAAAAATGTGTTAAAACAGTATAAATAGGAATCGGTAACTTAAAAAACATATTTCTTCATACACGTACAGCAGTATTGATCTCTCAATTACAAAGAAACTATATATAAAGAAAGAGAGGTAATGGAATAAGATACCGATATTCAATATTAATAAGCATATCAATTTACTACAAATGAAAGCAGAATCGTAATCGTAATAAGTAATAACAACAACGTACGAAACGATACGTTAATATGCAATATACGTTGTATTGATTAAAATTTTTTTTGGACTGATATTTTTACAAGTCGAAATTCGTGCGTTAGCAATGTGAAATGTTGGAGTGGGGACTTTAGGTAACAGTTACAATTTACATTCCGTTAATGTACTAAATTGGGCTTACTTACATAATGTAAAATGGTATACAGAATGGAGTCATTGACAGTTCTTAAATAACAGAATAAAATCACCAATTATGACATTGCTCTAATGACACTAGGCTTGGTCATTCTCAGAACTCGAAGATATCTAACATGAACCTAATTTCATGATAAACAAGTGTAAAGCGTACTTTTTTTAGTCCGTTACCTAACTTACAAAGTAGTCTCAATCAGTCTCTATTGATGCAAAATGTGGGATGTGAAGTTTAATAAAATTAGGCCACGGATTTATTTCTACAGAAGTGTGTTCGTGTGAATATTAATTCATTCTTATAATTAATTCTTATAAAAGATTCCCAAATGATTCCAAAAACTCCAGTATGTAATTATGCGTTTATCTAAAGCAACGTAAGCATTTTCCCAAAAAAATTACAAATTAAAATACGAACCCGAGAAAAACGAATTTGGTATTGTATGGCTAGACTTAGTTTGTGATCCTCATCATTTATAAAACTAATATAGTGTACAAAAAGTGCATTAAATAATTTTCAACTCCAGCTTTTTTCTCACCGTTCGAGGCGCATCGTGGGAATAAAGCTATAAGCACAATGATATACTATGCCGAGATACGTGACACAGTTTCAAGATGCCTCCCCATCAATGTTCTTACATTTTTCTAAAAGAGCCAACAACTCCGCTTTAAATAGGTTTAAAATTAAAATATTTATTCCAGGAATGGCTTTATAAACTTTTCAAAGTTTGTTGAACTGTAAACATGTTAAAAGATAGTTTAAAGATGGATACACACGTGCCTAGGAGGCAGGTTTGTAATGGACAAGCGTTAACGCAAACAAAACTATGCTGTATCCTCACTTCAGATTAAAATAGCAATTTTATAGTTTCCTTAATATTATCTTATGTTAGGCTACTAGATACAAATACTAACCTGACATCTGCTTCTCAATCTTGACGATCGATTTTAATGAGCGTTCGAATTTTCTAATCTATACTAATATTATAAAGCTGAAGAGTTTGTTTGTTTGAACGCGCTAATCTCAAAAACTACTGGTTCGACTTGAAAAATTATTTTTGTGTTGGATGGTCCATTTATCGAGGAAGACTATAGGCATCTCGCTACGATCCATAGGAGCGGAGCATAACGCGAATTAAGTCGCGAGGGTCGGCTAGTTTCATTATAAATGCTTTACTTACTAACTCCGAATAAAGGAAAATCAAAAGTGTAATGACAAGTACCTAAATACTAATACGCGTAAATGGAATATAGTGAAATGAATATACTAAATTTAATAAAATAAATTTTGATGTATCAAAAACTCCACAACACTTCAAAGCATTAAACCAATTTCATTCAAACATGAATCATTAGTTCATCACTCATCCCAATGAAATCCCAAGTTTTTACGATCCGAGTCAATAGCAAATACTATTGTTGACATATCTAACATTAGCGAAAATTTTGAAATTTGATCTTTAAAGAAATAAGTGCCTACAAAGGCAAGTCTAATGTCAGATGCATTTTGTTATAATCAAGTCGCTTCCCGATGTCTGTATACCTGATCTTATAAACTATGCACCGAGTTTAATGTTTTTAACAACAGAAAATGTCTTGAAAAAAGGTTTACAAGCATAATATATGCGTATTGTCAAACCAGTATTACTGAATTTCATTATTTAACAATTCAAGATATTTTTAATTAGGTAATAGAAGCAAATAAACTTATTAGCAATTGTTTGTTGAAACTTATACGTTTGTTTTTTAAACAGAACACTAAAGCATAAATTATGTTGAAGACTATTATGAACGCTTGTACTTGTATTAAAACTACATAATTATGAAATACATATGGATTTGAACGAGCATGAGGAAAACGAAACAGTACATAGGTATTATATTGATTAGTGACTAAAGCAATTTGTTGTATTTGTGTAGCATTATGACTATTAAATAAATATGCCCGCATTCCATGTGAACTCTAATATATAATTGTTCTATTTATTTAACGGAGATAGATTTTAAGCATCTGTAAATTTCATATATAAATGTTGTTTTTGATATCGCAATTTTTAGAGTACCTTTAAACTGTAAATTTTCAAAGATTTCAACACAAAAAGCAACAAACAAAGTCATATTGGGGTCCCTTTAAGTGAAAAATTTTGTAATAATTGTAAAACAACATATTAAATAAAAAAAACATGTCTCATCATAATATTAAATTCATATTTATTATATTTAGCTAAGCTAACTAAACTACTAAACTTTTTTTTTCAAATTTGTACTGGGATAAGTGATAGGCAAAGTCGAAATGGGACGAATAAATATCTTGACTGAAATAAAATATTGCTATTTTCAGGAGTAGTTAGAGTTTTATTAGAAACCGTCGATCCGCCCGCGCTTCGCTTCGGGTGTTTAAAGTAACATTATAAACCATATACCAATATACGAACGAACAGACAGACAGATTTACTTTCGCATTTGTAATATAAAGCATAATAGATATAGATTCTTCACGAAATGAGCCATTATATCCCTCAGGAACTCACTAGAAGTACATTGAGTTGATCTCAACGTACTATCTATTTGTGTGAAAAATTTCATTTCTATCATATTAGCTATTCTATGAATTATTATGCTAATAAATACCTTGTATCCCATAGGAATGATAAATGTATTGTATTTCTTACTTCGACCTACGAATTAATACTCTCGTTTCACTTAACTGTCTTCAGCACTGTAAGTACCACTAAAATCGTTAATTCCTACATAAACTATCTTTCTTCCAGGGTAAAAAGTATCCTATTTTCCAACCCAGGTTATAAAGTTTACCAAATTTCATTTAAATCTGCCGTTTTCACGTGATGCGTGCACAAAGAAACAGATAAAAAGAAAAAATTTAAATAAACTATATTTTTGTGATCTATTGCTTATTTCACGTGTCTTTTACTTTTTTTTTCAAAAATCTTAGTATAGATTGATGAATTGTACAAAAAAAATTAGAAAGGCTATTTTAGGTGAAATAGGAAATTCGCAACAGTCTATTTAGGAATGTTCGTGATTTATCACAGACTACACACATAATCGGTTAAGAGTAGACCCGTTGTTTAGTCAAAAGGCACGCGCCATCATGCCAACAGACGTTGCGTTATAAACAAACTATTGCACACTTATATATTTGTAATTAGTGTTATATAGAGGAAATATTTTAACATTTCAATGTAAATTATTTTCCTATTAAAGTACTTTAAATTGAATTTAAATAATCCATGACTCTAAGTAGTATAAACAATAATTTTATTGATTTTATATAATTACCATCTTACCACTTGTACAAATACTGTACAACGAGTTTTTAACGATATTACTTTGCACTTCTTATCAATCTGCTATTTAAAACTTTGTAAATACCTGTCATGTTTTAAAAACAAGTAGAACATAAAACATAAATTAGAAGATCATTTTATGTTAAAATGAGTGTTGTTTAAAAACCCATAGGTAATTACTACTATTAATGGTAATACCGAAATTATAAATACACGGTTAGACTCATTATTAGTTAAGCGATAAGATAACTATCACAGGAATGTTGCTAACAATCAGTTTTATATACCAAGGTAGGTATTAAATGAATATTACTATTTTATTAAATTAATATTAAATTAAGAAATAGACAAATAAAACTCAACATGTTAGTTGCTCATATATAAATAATTATTGAGGATATTAAAACTGCATGTTGCCTTTTCAGCCGACCTTACCTGTTCAGTGCTGTCATTGACTGGCCTGTATCGAGAAAGCACTGGCCTATTTCGTGACCTATTTAACGGCGAGTCGGACACAGAAGCCATCATAATATTCCACTTTTCACTGATTGTCAATGTTTCTCAAACTCCAATTAATACAGTTACATAAATAACTAACCCATCCGCTAACTACATGTGAAGGAAACAAACTGTTACGATTACAGCAGTGCGCTACTAACAAATATGATACCACATTTTTCCGTCGACAAATCACATCCGGAGGAGAGACGAATGAAGTCGAGTGAATCAACGCCAAGTACAACTCGCTTTTAAGCTGGCACTGATAATGATTTCATGGTGATTTTTACACATTACCAACCCATTGAGTCACTAATTGCATTCACCGAAAACTAATACACATATCGCGATAAACATTCTAGGTATATTCCTATAATAAAACGTTCTACAACACTTGACCGTTTACTACCTCTTTACAAGAACCTAAAATAGTATCGTTGTTTCATTGGCTTGGTATGAGTTAAGGAACGAAAATACAATCGAACTAAACTTCACATCCAATTGACTATATAAGGAAATTCTTTACTTTTTAAAAGACTCTTATTAATAACAAAATGACGACCACTCCGCTATTACGGTTTTGCGTACTGGAACAATAGCTACTCGTATGAGTCGTCGATAGCATACACATTCGTCACTACTATTGGTTTTGTAAGTACACTGTATGTGTGTCGCTTAAACCTAAAGCCAATGGATGACCATGAGGGACGCCGATATTTGTGTCACGGTGCCTGCTGGGTCCAAGCCTGACGCCCGCCGAGCACACTCATGGGCCAAATAGCGGTCGCAAATTCCTACTCGTAATTCTAACGACGCATGCGATACACTGATACGTGTGGAATGGACAAACGGTCCCAGCGACCTAATAATTCCTTGTCGATATCACTTTATATTGCATACACAAATGATAACCAATTGTGTTTTAATGTAACTATTTACCTACATACTAACTTAGTCACTGTAACGTTAGTCGTATTTAATTCTAAATTAATTGATATTTAGATAAAATACTCACCGCTTTAAGATTATCCGTAATTCAGCACATGAAACAAATAAGAAAATATAGTTGAATTACAAATAAAACTGTTCCGTTAAAAATTTATCGAGGGATAGAGCCTACCTAAACAAGGAAGACAACAGGTACCTACGTCTTCTAGACTTTCCTCGCTAATATATCTTACATCCATTAACAGGAATTAGTACAAAACACTACATGAACCGACTGGAAATAACAATGAGTGTATTGCTATCGGTGTAGTTGGCAAAAAATCCAGGTTTGTTTCTGTGAGCCAATAGGCATCTATGCTACCATTGTTTTTAAATTCTGTTTGTATTCAACGTTGACAATACCGTAAACATCGATAGCTAAACAAAATAAAATACATGACGTGAACCCTCATTAGATGAGAGGAATTTTACATATAACCTTAAATTTATACACGATTCATAACATAAATATTAAATTGGATTATTTAAGTATAGCGATTTATATTGGGTAAATCATTTTAACAATATTAATAGGTGTTGTTAAAAATCAAACAGGTATTCAATTTGACTCATCCAATTATAAACATTATTGTAAAAGCAACACAAATCAGAGGATATTGGCAGGAATGTAGATAAAAATAATATGAACAATAAACAACTAAATCTTTAAAGATGCAGCAAGTAATAAAATATAAATATCATTTCTTACAAGTAACTGGATTATCCAAAGATTCCATACTCGAAAGCTGTCTCGTCCTGGATTAATTACGTATGGTGTATAAAGCATCTGATAATGATATTTTAAAACAAATGCACTAGTGTCATCACCGAACTCTTTAATGTTTTGACTTAATCAGGAGCAAACAAAGTATCGTTCTAAGTACCGGTATCTATAAAGGCATAGTTTGAATATTGGGATAAGGCGCGGTGTACTATCACTAATTGTTTACATGTGCGAGATAAATAAATAGACGCAGTAGTAGTTACAGTGAGGACAGTATGTGCGCACGTCCTCAGGAACTGAGCAATGAACATTGAGCAGCGGCCGCGTAGCGTTGAGTGTATGCAGTTGCACTCTAAGTTATTTCAATACACGTAGAGAATTTGCAACTTGGCAGATTCCGAGACGTCAGGAGTGGTAATGACCAAGTTACGCTGCTCTCTCGCCGCGGTCAATATTGCATTATAATTAAAATAAAGACAAGACAGGAACACACGTATAAAAATGTCTCGCTAAGTTTCTAAGTCTCGCATCCAATTTTTTCGGGATTTGTTTGGAGCGTTACCGAATAGGTAGAGAAAGTTAACTCCATTCTAAATTTAAATATTCTTCTACATCATATAAGTGTGTGTTTATAGAAATTCATCCACACATGTATAACTAATTCTGAAAAATTACAGATCAGTTATAAATTTTATACAGAACAAATTTTGTATATAGCTTTTGTCATACTTTTTCCGATTCTACTTTTTTATCGATTTTAACTTGTTTGTTTATGACCCATCTTATTATATTAGGTATAGTTTTGTTTCTTTTCATTGGCATTGGTCTTTTGGTACCAGGGAAATAAATGTGTGGGATAATATTGCTAGGTCAATCACAATCTAATTAATTTTTTTTGTCTATCTCTAACAGCCGCATTGCAATCCAATCGTCACGTTCCATGTTGGTATGAAAAAATTCTATAACAAAGGAATATCCCATCGATTCAGATAACCACTTTTAAAAAAGCAAAATATAACGTCAAAGCATATTTTTTATATTGCGAATTGCATAAGACCTAATTGTTCTCAAGTACTTTATATGCATGATAACGCATTCGTAAACAGATGTATTAAATTAATGCGGACTTCGATCCCGTACTTATTACTTACTAGAGGCTACTTATATTTATAATAACATCATCACGTAACAACTTTTTTGTCAGAAAAGAGAACGCCAACAAACACTTTTTTCACTTTCTTGAGAATTTCAATCAAACCAAGAATTCCATATTAATATTGCTTAGGTGATGAAACATAAATGGGGGTTTAAAATTTTAGATCACACTAATATTTAAACGTCAATTAAATATGCATTATAAGTCTGATTTCTAACCAATTAAAAAAGAGCTTTACTCTAAAACATATGAATATACAGCATCCAAATTGATTCACTGAATTAAAATCCATGGTAGCACAGGCACACACACATAGTGGCCCAACTTATGACACCCCTTTTTTTGCGTCGGGGGTAAAAATAAATATAATGGAGGAAGTGGTGTCGATTACAGTAACAGGACATCGTTGCGGCGACGGCGGCCAGGTTCCGCAACAGAGCTTCGCTTTTAGTATTATGTAGCACGCTCTATGGTCACCAAACAATTAAACATGACAAACAGAAGCAAAAGGTTAACTGTATATGTCTTGTTTTAATTACACTTCTTAAGATATAAATACTACCTAGATCTTTAGTTGGATTTAGAAAAACAATTACTAATTCTGAAAACAATCCCTTCTCCTTATGCTAATTATAGTTTATCTTCTATATAAATAAAAATGATTCGCAAAATTTGTTTGCAAGCGCAAAACTTGATCACAACTGGAACCAATTCCAATAATTTCATTTATTACTTAAACTCTAAGCAAGGGGGGTAGAGCGGGGGTACAATGCTGATATGAAACTTTGCCATTTTTTAAGTAATTTGAATGAAATTCAGTATAATGGCTCTTCGTTCAAAGTCATGAAACACGTATAAAAATTTATTTGAAAAATTATTATAAACTATCAATATTGTAAAGTATTAAATACGCCTTCATTAAATTTAAAACAGGCAATTATGATCATTAATTTAAAAAGAACTACATGTTTATTTAAATTCCTAAAAAGATGAAATTTTTTACCATACAATACTAATGAAGTAATAAAAATCAATACTGATAAATAAAATTTAGGCATCTGTTTGTAATTTCAATTGAACAGGTTTTCAATAAGTATATACAGTATATACAGTGTATGCAGTATATGCAGTATATACAGTATTTACATAATGAACAAAAAACAATTTTAATTTCATATATTTTATTAAATTTATCTGACTGTTTTATCCCGCTAATCTCTGAAACAGCTGGATTGATATGAACTGGACTTTCACTGGCAGTGAGCTAATGTCACAACAAGTAACTTAAACTACTTTTATAGATGAAAATTGAGTTGTGCAAAAACAAAATACACATCAGTGTAGCGAAGGTAAGTGGGTAGGTAAACACTAGTGTTTAATAAATACTGTGGGCTCAGTGGCAATAATGCCATAAATTCACAGGATATATGACTCATAAAATTGACAAGAATGACTTTAAAAATATACATAGATTTACATGGCAATCCACAAGTCCGTCAGTCACAGAAAATACTATTATTTTAAATCCAGATACAAGATTTTAAATCCAGTGTAGATCATTTTAATCTAGTAACAAAAAAAATTTCAATAACTATATACTTTTAATTTTCTTAAAGACTTATTTATGGAACAGTACCAAAAACAAATAAGGAAGTAAAAATATTTTGTCAAAAATAAATTAAAAGACTTCATTACTTAGGAAGTAATAAAAAAATTATTTTCAGGATGCAAGTGTTTAAAAGAATTGAAACAAATTAAACCCAGAGGGGAAAACTAGTTGCAATAGGATTTAGAGTATAAAATTATTTTGATTAATATGGCCATCAAATAATAGTCAATTCTATTTTAGTATAGTGGACTATAGGCTCGTAATCGATGAAAAATGTAAGTAATAATTAAGGTTTTTCCCTAGATTATTACAGATTTGGCTACATTTATTATGTTTTTATTATGTTTCAAAACTGTTCCTTTCAAGAGTAGATGGATTTGACTATAAAGTCTACCGTGAGTCACTTATTTTTAAAACAAATTTTAAAAAGCTTTAAGTAGTTTGGAGTAAAGTATTCTAATACTTGGACATGATAGATTCAATAATTATTTAACCCTTTTCTATTGAACATAAATTTGAAGTAACTATTGGAAAAGCCATGAAACTGTAGATCTGTGCATAGATAGTTCAATCAAAAAAATCTTGCTTCTTGTAACATTTATGTAATTTCATAACAATACTTTATTTTACACAGTGGAAAAAAATTTATAGCTGGTTATTGTGACAAAGATAGTCTGTGATCAAAGGCAGTGATGATTTTGATGCAATATTGATAATTCAAATCACTTGTTATAGGAAAAATAGAATTGAACAAATGTGGGCAATAAAGTTTTTTTTATTTTAGTTAGGCTCCGCTATTATTTGATCTGAAGAATTTTTGAAAAAAATTAATACTCTAAGTAGCTTACTTGTTTATTTATTATATTTTAATATAAAATATAACATGGACTTAAATTTTTCGTTCATATCTCTATGTATCAATACCTACAATCTACCAAATAATTTTTTCAGTTAATAAGGTATGCATTTAAGGTTTAAAGGAAATTCTTTTAAAACTTATAAAAATGCTATTACCAATTTATTTGGCGCGAATTATTGGGGCTCTAGGGGTAAATAGATAACTTATTCTACATAAACTAAACTATTTTATTATATACCTGATCTCTGCATTATGTTATCAATATCGAAGATATAATTTAGATTAAAAACATGTCTTTTCCACCAATTTCAGTATCACTTCACTAAACTGTCAACAGTACTCCCTACACCCGCCCTTGCACCGGACAAAAATTGATTTTTGAAAATTATTGCCAGATTAAATTATACACTGTAACAGACAAGTTTCTCAGATAATAAATAATATGAATATTTTTAACAGGCAAAAGAATAAAATATTTAAAACTTAACAATAATTATTATTCTTTCAAAACATGAAGTTATAATAACCGTTTTGACTTATTAGAACAATGTTCAATATATATATATCTGTCGATATTTTTGGGACAACTCGACACAAGCCTACTATTAGTTAGATAAACTTTTTGTTCCTGCAATTTAAAATTTTAAAAATTAATTAAATGTTCAATTATTCACCCCATGAGGAGACATCAATACAATTCCCCTGCCCGCTGGGAGAGCATCACGTAAGAGGTGAGTAACCCATCAACCCTTGCGGTAGGGGATGAGTTCATTATCTTTGATCAGTTCCCCGACTAGCTTGCGATCACCAGCATGCGAATCCGGCCTCAAAGTATCTTGGACATGTTCCGGACGAGCCGCATGTGGGCCAGACTCACACTTCCCCGTTGATGTTATGGGTTTGTTGGACTCTAAGTGGTGTGACTCACATTGGACATGACCGGAGGAGTAAAAATCCTTTAAAAAATAAAAAAGATCTTCTTAATGTGAGGAAAATATCAGAATGTTATTCCCATTTCTTGAGTATTGCCTGCTGCCGC
>JAOPUB010000002.1:1430686-1440939 GCA_027564055.1 Neptis clinioides
AAATTATTATTATAGCCAATAGTGGTAAGTGCGTGCATGGTATATAAACGCGCAAGGTCCCGTTTAGAATATCAGCGGCAGAGTCTCCCGCGCAAGTGCTACTGCGCGCTCACTGCTGCGGCTGCGTGTGGGGCGCGCGCTATAAATAAACGTAATGTATGCTCGTTCATTCCATACTTTGTCTATCTGTTAGGTAATATAATTTTAAAGGCATAAACAATAAAAATACTCGCTTCTTTGGCGCAGTGAACTTTATTAAGAAATATATAAAACAAAGTCACACGCTGAGTCTGTTCGCAATAAACTTAAAAAAAAGTGACCTGTTTTTCATGCGGTTTTCACCTATAGACAGAATGATTTATGAGAGAGATTCAAGTTGGTGGTTGGTTGGTGATAAGGATTTATGTAAATTGTTGAAATGTCGAAAAGTCAAGTCGTCAAGGGGCTTTCAACGAAAACGTTACCTCCGCAAGTGAGGGTAAGGCGTGCTGGAAAATGAGAGAGAGAAGAGATCTACTTGCCCCATAGGCCCAGTTTACCTCGCTGGTGACGCTCTTGAAGAGTACTAAATTCGACGAGAATGAAGTCGCGCGGCTAGATTATATATTATATTATTGGTATAACACTTCAAAACAAACAAAACCTCAAAGTTATAATTGTTTCAAAATGTTTTATTAAAAATTAACAATAAATGTTTTGAATGTTGGTAATGTTATTTATAAGCAATGCTTTATTAAGCTAGTAAGAATGAATGCCTTTCATACCCTCTGGTTCACATGACTCAAATATTCTCATGGAACAATAAATGCGGGTGCAGTTGTATTGTTTCGATTGAATACTTCCAGTCCCAAGCTTCTACGAGGGATATGTTACTTACAAACTCGCTATTAAGGATTCACTTATTAATGTTTTACATTTTCTAATTATTATCATTCGGATGTTCATTAATGATGATGACATTAGCCTTGTTAATTTATACTGCATGCAGAATTATACTTGTTATATTTATCATAAGAATAATATGACCAAAATTGAATTTAATCTAAATGTCGGATGATAGGTAGTAGTATCATAGATAATTATTATATACTTAAGATTATGATAATTTGTATTTGTACAAATGTAACATAAATTAATATTTATGACTGTATGTAATATGCATATAATATTTTGATAACACGCTCATAAGTCCCGTACTATATGGGTCAGACATGATAACAAAATATTTAATAATTTGGATATTATTGCATATTTTTAAAAGCCTGACTGTATCTAAGCGAGGTCTAAGACCAAAGAGCGAATTTGGAAAATACAACAAATATTATGCACAATGTAAATAGACCACAGTAAATTAGATCAAAGTACCGACAACATTGTAGTTGCCTTCTCAAATATTTGTCTACAATTCTACAAGCGAACCTAGTTGTCAATGTCCGTAGGCTGAACGTTACGGGTCCTGCTAAGTCCTTGGCGTTGCGCAAACGTACTCTACCTTGACTTGTATTACTTGCTGAGTCGCAGACTGTGCACCCAATATGGCAAATTCATTTAGACGTATCATGTAGATATAAATATTGGAATAAAAGCACTCGTTTATTCTAGAACTTTTGTTGGTCAAAACTATTAAATAAGCCAATATTATAAAAAGAAGAGAAGAATTTCCGTAATCATATAAGTTATATTAAATGCCTAAATTATTTAATATATAATTTACAGATACTATAAAGTTTACTTAAAGTATTTGTCGTCGGCAAATGTAAGATAATAATTAATCAGAAATTATGTAATTCTTTTTAGACTGCAAAGTACTAAGTTCAGGAAGTACCCACAATTATTCTGTATAGAAACCCTCGGATATTTAAGGATACGTGTTGTATAAAATACTTACTAGCACTTTCCTGGTTTTTCATAAAATGAAAAACAAAGAGACAATGCGAAAATAATTAGTGATTTATTGCAAAACCCATATTTTTCCTTGTATCTAAATTGTATTTATAATCGAACTTATTACAAAAGTCACATCAGCTAATATATTACAGTAGGGTGATGATTCATTGCATTATCCTTATTAGCACATCTGTAAAAATGGTAATACTGTTCTTCTAACATTGTTGAGTAACTTTGTAAATTTCTTTAGGGGTTCATCAATTATGTATAGTTTGAGGGGTAATGCACCTAAACGCACTTAATTAAGATACAATTTCGTGCAGTGGTAACACATTGGATGAACAACGGAACACGTGCTGAAGACGACACAATAACTAAATAAGAGACATTGTATTCTTCGACCCTCTGCAGAAAATCCAGCCACGTGTTGAACAGGTTTCATGTGAAGTCGGTAGGTACATGTAACAAATGTAAGTGTAATTAATATCTTAGAAATATTATGTGATTAAAATACGATTATTTGGCAAAAAATGATTTCTGTATCATATGGGACCAACTAGAAAACAACTGAACAAACTTGACAGTTGAAACACTAGTAAATAACTGTTTCAATTGAAATAGGAAACTTAATAGTTAATACTAAAATAATTTTATCGCCAATTGGAAATAAGAGTAATAAATGTTGGAATTCACTTCCTTTTTATTAAATAATGTATTCATTTAAATGTACATAATAACACAATAAAATAAATACTTGAATAAATTAATATTGTTAACTTTTAAATTACTATTGTTTTTGATTTCCGGTTAAATAAGCTTTGCTCTTTGATCGGGTTAAATTTTATTATTCTTGTAACTTAATTTATTTGTGTTTACTTATAGGTTAGAATTGTTAATTTGAATATTTTTTATAGCTGATTCATCAAAGTTTTTGCTTATATCCTATTTTTTGTCATTTTAAATATTGTTTTAGGTAAGTAAATAAATTTATTTTGTGGATTCATATCTGTTTGTATAAACAGTATGGGCTGTTTTTTATATAAACAGTGTTTTTTGTTCAAATAGTTCAAGACTACAACTGGACGTTAGTATTATCTAAATATTAAATTGTTGTTGTGGCCCGTATACCCACGCGTGTCTAGAGGATTGCTGATCAGGACTAATCTCGTACCAAAGACAGTGCTCCCTGAAATCATATAATATTACAAAGATTAAAAATAGTTTATAAAAAGTGTAAGGACTAAGGAGTAAATATCTTAGAGATAATATGTTACTAACATACGATTAGTTTTCGATAATGTTTTAGATAACATTAGATGGTATTTGTAATTTTGCATCATAATATGAACGTCTGATTTGAAAATACCTAAACAAACTTAAAAATTGAAACATTTCTTTAAACTAATTATTTCTTAATTTAACATCTTGTATTTTCTTTACTAGCCTTCTTCGGCTTAGCACGTTATCCACTATGATGTGCAAGTAGGTATTTTACATATGGTCCCTTTGTCTAAAATGACTGTATATTGATGAACCGCATTAAAATCCGTTGTGTAGCTTAAAAAATCTAAGCGTTCAGACAGTGGGAAGCTACTTCGCTTATTCCTATTTATAGAACCGATATTATATGTACAGTATTATATATAAATTTCTAAACAAATACGCATTCTTCCGTTCATCGATCCGTAACACAATCTCAACAAAAATACCGATCATTATAAGTGAAACTATATCGAATAAACTATCACGAAAGTTTTGTTCGCGTTTAGTGATTATAAGTTTTACGTGCGTGTATTCAGCACTGTTTGTAACATGCAACATCGAAGGTAGGTACCGATAGCAGGTAATAACGCAGTACTCGTGACTCGTGCCTGAAAGTGAAATTAAGATTGTGACTTAAATGATTTTCATTAATTTGGTTAAAACCAGCTTGCCGGCTTACCTATACCTAGTTACTCAATAACTATTTATTTTAATGTTACTTCTTATGAAATAAGAACACTACCAGGTCAAATAGTTATTTTTAACCTTTATGATTATTTCACTTTATTGCAGAGATAATTTCTTTAAATGAAAATGACCTTAATCAAAATTGTATTTAGGAAAATGAAAAGAAAAAATATTTTGGATTCATCTACCTAAGTAAGATTATTTCTATAGGTTTATTTAATAAAAATCGAATGTCGAATCCATAGATGAAACCCTAATTAAGTATGTAAGTCGTCATACTTAATTAGTTCATGTAAGTAATCTGTGGTCATTTAATTTTTTATTTTGGCATTAGACAACTTTTAATGAAAAAAAAATAATTTTGCTCTTATAAAACTATTGTCTCTATTCTTTGCAATCGACTGAAAATTTTAAAAAATGTTGGTCCATATTTTTTAGATATTACTGTAACATTGAGGGACACTTTTAGGGCCCAAAAAACATTAATAAATTAATTAATTTTTAAATCGCTCTTTACCGCCTCCTTGAATTTAAACTTTTAAAACTTGTCTATTGAATACTTTTTCGTTTACATTATTTTTTATATCTAACATGCCGGCCGTTTTGATATTTCATTTTGAGAATAAAAAATGTCAGTTTTAGTATAAGCAATAAATGGGCGCAGTCACTATCTCAGAATAATGGCAACGTCCTAAAAATACGGGCACTTTTTTTTTATTTTTTGTAAATTTTAACCGCCTCAAGCATCTTAATTGTTTTGAGTAATCAGATGTGTAGCAATCCAACTAATCAAGCTACCATCCAGTAACTCCTTATAAACCAAAAACTATACTTAAAGTTTGGTTATTTATTAGAATTACATTTTTAAAGATAATGAATGCGCTGGCTGCCATGCCATAACCTTGATTTGTTATTTTAAAATTTTTAACTGCTATGATTTTTAAAAGATTAAATTCAAATAGGCGGAAACGAGGGATTGATAAATTAAAATTTGTAAGTAATATTTTGTTTTTATAACTCTAAAGAGGTCCCTTAAGGTAGCAATAAAATTTAAAATGGGCCAGCTTGCAAAATACATTATTTCTTGTATGATTCTATATTAACGAAAAAAACGATTCTATATTAAAAATGTATAGAAGCATTTATAACGTTACGTTTTCTATCCACTTCCACACAATTAAATAAAGAGGAAAGATTCATTTTTTTGTTGGATGCGAATAGGCTCTGAAATTACTGGACCGATTTTGATAATTATTTCGCTGATTGAAAGCTTTCCGGGTGGCATAGGCTATGTGGTGTAGCTATATTTAAAATAATACAAAAGATATGGCCACTTGAGTGTCATCTGTAAATTGTGGATTACCTCTGAAAGTACTAAACCGATTTTGATAATTCTTTCGCTGATGGAAAGCTATATCCTTTTCGGGTAACACTGGCATGTGGTGTTGCCATATTTGTGATAATTAAAAAGATATGGTGATTTAAGTGTTTTTTTCTATGTTTTTTATTTTATAGCTTATTTCGCATGTCTTTTAATCCTTTTTTTTTCAAAAATCTTAAATGTACATATACGCCATGTCTAAAATTTTATTATAAGTATAGGTTAAGAAGTACATAAAACTACTCTTACACACGTCAAATTGTAACATTACGAGATAATCTATTGTTCTTTCAAAACAATTGAGTTGAGTCATATATTCACATTAGATAACCCATCACACTGATTAGCATTTGACTTAAATATTCCAATGGCCCGTCTCATTATACAAGCATGTAAGAAATATCACTCTCACATTCAAACCATCTTTGGGAAATTAGACACAGATATTATACTGACGTTTCTGAATGAAATCATGAAATTCTTTGAATTACGATTAATAGTGAATGGCAAATATTTAAAATGTATTGTGTATGAATCATGGATACAATGTAAAGTTTAATTGTATTTAAAATTTATTTTATGAATTCTTTTGTGCATTTAATATTGATGACGCTAAGGATAATGTGCAACAAAAATAAGATCACGAAATCAAGTAAGTCAAGTTTTTATAGTCTAAACCATTGAGTTAATCATATATATATATCAATGGTGTATACTGTTTTCCGCGGGAATTTCAAGGAACATAAACATAAATAATGGAAAAATTATTTGCTTATTGACTTATCCATCCAATTACATCCACACTCACACACTTAATATCAATTCTCATTTTCAAACATTCAAACTTTATACCAAATAATTTATACATTTTTTATTCTTTTAATAATAAATTAGATAGAACTATACTTATTTAGTTCAATCCCACACTCAGGCCCACACCTCTGACTTTTCTGAGTTATGTGTGTTTTAGGAAATTAAATATCCCTCGCTATAACGGTGAAGGAAAACATCGTGAGGAAACCTACAGTCCTAAGAGTTCACTAAAGTTCTCAAAGGTGTGTGAAGTCTGCCAACCCGTACTGGGCCAGCGTGGTCTAACCCCCTCACCATTCTGAGAAGGAGACCCGGCTCAGCAGTGGGCCATCGACGGCTTGTGATGATGATGATGATACTTATTTTGTTAAAAGTACCTCGTGCTAGGTTTATTTAAGTATCTCCTACTAACTTCCACCAGCGGCTTGGCAAGCGTGATTTTTTATAAAAAAAGTTGTCCTAGGGTAGCGCAAATTCCTAACTTATTTGATGCTTATCGTTATATTATGGCCAAATTATACAAACTCTTCATAATTTGTTGCCTATGTTTCATTCTGAGGTATAAGCTATATAACTGTAAAGTTTCACCAAAAACCGTTCAGTACTTTTTGCGTGAAAGAGTAATAAACATCCATCCATCAATACTCACTTTTGCATTTATATGTAGGAAGCAGGATAGGATTTGTAGGAGTAGGATGTACATCCAAATCCATTCCATTTACAATTTTGCTATTTGTAATAAATAATATATGTTCATTTTACCCGGAAACTACAAACAAATGTAAGTACTACGTTTCAAGTCTAAATCTGAGCGGCGTCTACTATTTATTAAGTTTTGTCCGTTGGTGCGGTGCCAAACGTATGTCATCTCCTACCATAATGTGTAGCGTAAAGTTCAATGCCAACGAATGTGTTCGCAAACTTGTCTGTTGTAAAAACAAATGTTTATCTTATATTTTTCATTTCTATTCTTTGACATATTGGCGAGTGGTCAATGAACGTTATCAGAATCATTATTTAACTGCGCGATGACGAAGGATAATGTGTTTGATAGGCTATTTTGTATCTACTTCTAGATATTTTGTGGCAATGTTAAATCCTATGTAAACAATAACATCTATGCGCAATAGGATTTAGCTATACTATATGCTGTTAACAATGTAATAGAAATCAGTGTTTCCTCTTAGCAGCGTCATAACAAATGTCATTGGGAAGTAGAGCAAGTTTTTTTCTGTTCTATCCGGCGTTGAATAAAGCGAAAGGTATCATCATATCGCCGAGTTTCCCGGTGAAATCGCGTGTTCACAGGCGACTAATAAAAACTAACCATTCTACTACAAGCCGCTAATTGTATTGAAATATGCGCTACTAGGCGGTTGAAGTCGAACGAGAATCAAACGTGCATATGGATAGAGTAAACCTGACTCACGTATTTCATGGCAAACAGCCAATGTTGCCAGCGTGTGTAATGACTAACAGTTAAAAAGTATTATACAAACAATTACAGGAAATAAATTAGTTCGAAAAGAAAAGAGTTACTTTGTGTGAGTTGTAATTACATCTTTTGTGCAATTTGTAACTGTTGTGGTGTGTGTAAGAGTTTTACTTAAAATCAAACTTATTTCCAGAATATTATCAATAAATAGTAAAATTATGTTTACAGTTATTCTTGTGCAAATACATTTTTAATTAATTTACGACGGTAGAAGGAAAATATACAAATTCCGAAAAAGGTGCTTATATATTTTGTTAACGTTCCATTAAATTACGTTCCGTTTTTTGTGAGCGTCCTATGTTATATAAAAAACATTGCCTAAATTTATCTGGGCGTTTAAGTCTTTAATTTTATTGATTTAAGCATTGATGTACATAGTTAACTCAATGGATTTAAGTAAATTTGTTATTATAATTAATTATATTTATATTTTCCTAGTGGTCAAACCTGAAAAATCAAAGTAGGCTATAATTTGGTATTACAGGTTGATTACGAAACGTGCTCGGAGATCACCTACAGAAAGTGAACGTGGGAGACTAGAGCCTGCACCGCCATGACGTCAACATCAACATGCTGGTCATCACTTACGATCATATCTATACTAAAACTGCAATTTAATTGGATGGTTATATCATTTGAAAAGTAGGAAATAGATTCAATAAATCCCTTTTTAAATCCAACTGATTTAACATTCACACATTTAACCTCGTGTGGCAAGATTTCTTTTATTTTATGTAATTTGTTCTAACCTATAATAGAAATAAGTTTTACTATGATTTTTTCTAAAATAAATAATTTTGCATTTTATGAGGTATTTTTATAAGTAAATTATTATTATTTTTATATATAATATAAGGTTAAATTAATAATCTTATAGTTTTTCCAGGACAGACAAATTACATTTCAGGAAATATTTTTGTCACGATTTTTTAAATATATTAAATTCTAAAGCAACTTTTTATCAGTTTAATTTTATTTATTTATTTATTTGCCTGGTATATTCGTTTATTACATAAACGTTTTTCTAATTTAATACATATTTAAGATTTGATATCCTAATTTATCGGATACTTCTACAATGTCGAACATGTGGAAAACGTTAACGCGAAAATTTTATTGCTGAAGTATGCAGAATGAGCCAATTATTAAAATACCAGCTATATGACTAACGTTACCAAACTTACAGATATAAAATCAAATTGTGTTCTTTCCTAGTGATCATTTAAATAGAATTTTTAAATAGAAAATTAAATTAAATAGAAAATTTCCAAATAGAAAAGCCGAATCCATGAATCATTTTAATATTGTTATTATATTTTTATATTATATGTATTTTTAACTACTGCACGAAGTTGAAAACGGTTTTCAAAGTTGCATACAATCTAGTATTAACATACTTCAGCACCCTATCGCTTTAGTGTCATGGTCTCAAAATGTAGGCTCATTTTAATCGACTGTCGAAAAAAAATCAGGACGCATCTGTACAAAATCTACTCTTAGCTCAGCATAACGAGGGGAAGGTCTGAATATGTAAATAGATATTTGAGTTCATATTTATATTTCAGTTACTCAGAGAACTTGGCCTTCAGATTAATAAAATTATACATGCATTATGCAGTGGACAAAAATGTCAGTGGTTCAAAATTGCACAGTTGGTAGTGCAGCGACCAGCGAGGGATTTACGTAAGATAAGTCGGCTTATCAGGGCAGGGACGTGACGCCAACGTAGAAAGCGATTCAAAGAACCTTTGCGCAATATCACTTCGAGGAGTCAGTTGCACATGATTAACTAAATTTAACACTTTTTAAAATCTTAATTTATATGTAAAAGTAGTGACTACCTATTAAAAAAATAATACCTATTCGTAATGGTCGAGTTATAAGTAATTTTGTTAAGTGAATTAGCTTTAGAGCAGTGATCCTAGAGGTCTCTAAAGACTAAAAATTCATACGATCGTAAGAATCCAATCACAATAATATTTTCCAAATATTGCATAATGAAAAATGTTTTAGAATTGATTTAGAACAGTTTTTAAATATTTTTCTAATCTAGAGTTAGGTGTAAGGTAAGAAAACATTACATGGTAGTGGCTGGTCGCTTAAAATTGTCTTTAGTAATGGAATTGGTTAAAAAATTAAACATTGTACATAATTTGTAAGAAAGTTAATTAAGTGTTGAGTCTTTAATTTTGAAACTTATTTCATAATTGTTGATTTGCGTACCGTTTCAATTACACGCGTTTTGAATAAAAATAATATAATTATCTTTGCTGTACTAAGATAGGATAGGAAAAGAAACAGAAAGCAGATAAATGAATAAAAAATCTAAATCCCAATAAGGGACTAGGTACTTATGACATACGATTAAAAGATTTAATAATAATTAACAATAAAATATCCAAACCAGTTGCTAAACTCATAAATACATGTATTGAAAGAAAAATTTATCCAAATGACCTAAAAGTTGGTTGTGTTAGACCTATCCATAAAAAAGGTAAACTTGATGATGTATGTAATCAAATTCCGTCATTTTATTAAAAAAATAAAATTTTTAAGGGGCAAGCGAGCTGACGGCCCACCTTATGGTAAGTGGCCACCGTCGCCCTTGGACACCGCACATGGAAGATTCACTCCAAGCAGCCACTTGTTAAGACAAGTGTGTCTTGCCTAGCGATGAGTTGCCGCCTTGAAGGAAGGGGAATGAAGAGAAGAATGCTACGTTTTCGG
>JAOPUB010000002.1:1446509-1465826 GCA_027564055.1 Neptis clinioides
CATTCCAGCTCACTTGAAGGGGAGAACAAGAATACTAGTAATTTATGACCTAATCTGTGAGTTTGTTTGTTAGATTGCTTGTTTGTTGGAACATCCTAATCTGGAACTACTGATTTGATTTGAAAAATTCTTTTTGAATTGAATAGTCCGTTTATTGAGGAAGGCTATAGACTATAAAAGATCTACAGGCATCATACATACAGAAACCAATGTTTTGTGTAAATTGAAATATTATGAAAGAATTGATAATTCCAGTCTATCTGTCTATAAGTATAAGTAAATGTGTTGTACAGTATTCAATTTAAATTTACAACATCTATTCTAAATAAAATTGATTCCATTTATTGTGTTGTTAAATGTCCAATTTTTTTTGTTTCTAAAACAATCAATGTCACAAAAAAGGCATTTAGGTTAATTGAGAATAAATGAAGTGTGCAGAATAAAATAAAATATCATTAATGATAGGAATTGTAACCTTCATTAGACATCAAGGATAGAAAATGGATCCATTCACAGTTCCAGCTAATTTGCATCCATATATGTCGGAGCAAATCTATTAAATAGCAACACTAAAGATTAATATTGAGATGCTATTTAGATCTATGGCACTGATGTAAAATAATAAGAACTTGAGTTTTGACAGTTCCTGATTGGCTAAATCCTTTGTTTGTTATTGGTCACTCACGTCTACACCACTTATAACGGGGAATCCTAAGTACCCTTATCCTAAGAAGCTTAGTCTTACGTGTTCCTTTGGAGTATTTATTATGGTTGTTGTGACAGTGATACGCCAATTGTATCTAAAAAGTAAATAAAATATTAAGTCAATTAATAACCTTTTAATTTCATCTTTCCTAGTTTAATTTAACCATTTGATAAAAAAATTGTAAAAATATTTGGTTCTATACTTATTTTTCTTATGATAATATCAAGACTATAATTACCTACTAGATTGACCTGAATTTCATACCATGTGAGTATTGAAAAAAATATGCATATGGTATTAAATGAGGACGTTGCTAGTCCATAATAAGTAGCAACAAATGTTTCCTGACATACTATTAAAACATTATAACTTCGACTGGCCCATCTCGCATTCTCGTGTTACGGGCAGACTAACTGCTTTTTATTTATTTTTACGTTTTTTTTCTGCCCACATCTTTGCTAAGTGCAAATGCAAATGGCTTTCATCTCGTTTACAAAGATGCTTTTATACACTCGACGGCTTGTTTATTGGAGTATCTGTTATTGATCCTTATTTTATTATAAATGGAGATGAATTTCAAAGTTGAATGTAGGCCTACAACTATAAAAAAGATAAATCCTGAACATAACATAGTATTAGTAAATAGTCAGTAATTTTGTTCCATTAATTTTTAAAGTAATAAAATATGAATGAGCACAAAACGATTTCCTAGATTGCAGCAATTACTTTCAGTGCATTAAAATCTTAAAAATAAAATGTACTGTATATTACAGCGTTTAAAAGTATCTAGGCAGTATTGCTTCATTTCTAGGCTACACGTTAATTAACAAAACCTTTGCATGTATGTTAATTTGCATCTGTTAAAATATATATGTGATATAAAACCATGAAATATTTCACATTCATCAGGATAAAATATCAAGGTAAAATTTAAGGTGAATATTGAATAGAAAAAGTAACTGTTAAAGGAAGAAAGGTTTCAACTTAATGTTGTTATATACCTATGGTCCATACTTATAACAATGTCCTTGAAATTCTCTTTGTTTAATAACATGGGGAATAATGGACAATGTACAAGAGTACTTGCAGTATGCGTTATTGCTTACATGCTACAACGACGGGGCATAAACATAATTTCAGGTAGCGAGTACGATGTTGATAAAGGTTAAGGAGATATACAAGTGGGCGGATTATTCATGTATCAACGGTGATAATAATTAATAATATATGATTGACAGACTAAATCATTAACACATTTTAAATTAGCCTGAACTCATAGTATCTTTCGTACCCTACTTTTTGTCTATTTACCAAACTGTTAATTACCAAAATAAATATTGAAGTTGTTTATTCTTAAAATAAAAACATCTAGAACTCTTATGAATATAAAAACATAAAATGTAACAAATTTAAAGGTCGCAGTTAAATGGTCATGACATTATTGTGCAGTAGACCAACACTTTAACGTAGAGTTTTTATCGCAAACGATTAGTTTTAGGAAATTTTTCAGTGATTAGTCTATGTAAATATACAAATAATTTGTCATTTAAATTGTATAGTAAACAAAAAAACAACATTTATTTCCTTAAATACTTTGCAGAAATTATACTATACCGTTAGTTAGTGACTCAAACCAAATTAAAAACACGATGCATTTTACGACAGTTTATGTCGACGTTGGAAGTTTAAAGCATATCTTAGAAAATAATGATATAAATGTATTTAATTAGAGATATTATCCCGGGGCCGTTACCGTTAGTGTCATATCTGGATAGCGCTCAGAAATTGTTTTGAAGCATGGTCGCCTGCGCTCGCGCACGCAGCCGTATGATGCACGACACGAATAATAAACCAAGCCACTTCCTGCCGAGCGATAAGCGCTTCATACAACGCACATCACATCACACAAATCATGTATTACACAACCACATACACACTTTCCTAGTTCTGCTGGACAAAAATGTGTGATATGTTTACACGTTTAGGGTATCCTTTCCCTGAACCGGTTTCATTGTACTCTTGTCTCGTACGCATGCAGACATACATATTTATTGATTCTGCTAAGTCCTTGTCTATTTAAATATTAAACGTTGACAACGTTTTAAATACATTATGAGCAAATTCTTGGATTTAACTATAGCAGAGGCTCCATTAACCGGACTAATTGTTGTTATAAGACATTAGGACAAATGATAATCCGGATAGTTGAACTTGAATGTAAGAAAATATAATTTTAAACCGTTTTTTAATATTAGGTTCATGTCTTAAACTTAATATTAACTTCAAATATCAACGTAACAAGGAATTAACGATACATTCTCAAACGTACGTACTTAGTACCTACACATTCATAAATAAAAAATATATAATTTTTAATTACTTCCGAATTTGTATTAGTTGCAATAAACTCTCCGAAAACTTTGCTGACTTATGTGTACTAATGTCAAACCATTAGAATAATATTAGTCTTTTTTGAAAAATAAATTAATCAAAGTTTGAATTCAGTTCGTATTCGTGTTACTGAGGTCAGATGAATGAGCTTATACCAATTTTTATGGGAGCCTGCAGCATAATGACGTTTAATAACAAGATAGTTGAAAAATAAGTAGTTATATCTAAGGAAGCAGCAGCAGCTCTACACTCATATTTATTTTACTGATAGGCGATGATTTAGCGATGACTGTCTGTTTACTCTCCTTGGAAGTCCATTACGTTTCTAACGTCATTAGCGTTGAATCATATGACTGGTTTGGCCATCAGGTTATGCATTCAATTGTAATTTGTAACAGACATAATTCTTGGAATCCCTTTTATGTAAAGTATTTAGTATTTTCTGAGCAATTCTGTCATCGCATCATGCTAACGGAAATGATGTTTTGAACATTATGTATATATCAAAGTTGTCTTTTCGTTTTATTGAACATGCTAAAAAAGATTTAGCAGATTAGGTTTCTTTTAATAACACCTAGATATATGTAGTACAACATATACTCTAGTATGTAAAACATATAATTTCTGTCCCAATTATCTATCGATCTACGGCAGTTTGATAAGTGACTGTCTAAGTCTATGAAATATAGAATTAAACTTGCACCTGGTTCACAAGTCCTAGGCACTTGGCTTTAAGTATATATATCACCGACACGGCTATAATGAAAAATGTAAATAATATATCTGAGCAAATAAAGAATCAATATCATTATACTTTAGTGATTTCTTTATATTTTATGTTTTATTATACAGCAATATTTTCATGTAACATGGTGTTGCTATTAAACACTAATTTTTCAACATACACATAAATTCACTAACCAAACTGAACAAACAATGTAACATTATTGTATTATAGTGTATTGTATATATAAAGTAAGAAAAATACCCACCACATACAGTTCCTAAAGAGTACAATTTCCACACCGATAACCTCGAAAAGATGTAATTTGAAAAACTATGAAAGTAGAGTTAATTAGTGTAAATTCAATAAAAAACCAACCTGCTCTTGATGAAATGGAATAATAAAAATTATGTTAATATTGAAATTATAGTTAAGTACAAACTTACTCCAGGTTTCAGTAGTATTTCATTTAATTTTAATTTAATAACCCCAAATATCATCATTATCTATAATCATCTCCAAAATTTTTTTGAAGATAAAAATGAGTCGTTATTTTTTTAAATAAACCGACATAACCTTTCACAGTTATAGTATTAGTATGGAAGAAAATAAAATTAAAAGAATATTGTTTAGTTATGTACTTTTGAATTAAAATCTTCATGAATTTGATACAATAACATAAATTTTTCGTGAATATGAAACTTTAATTGTGTGAATTTTGTAAAATTTATTCATTGTATGAATTGCATCAAACCGTAGATAACAACGTAGAAATTCTACAAATAAGCACATTCAGTTGTATTATTATTGAGTAACAACAAACTAATTCACACGTCCAACTTTCGTGATAATAAATAGCGTTATAGCGAACAATTTCCTTGACACTTAGGTATATAACTATTTAGAGATTACAGATGAATCTGTTGTAGATTATACCTATGATAACTCTTATATTTCCGACTAGTCGACCATCCCGCGCTTCGCTTCGGGTGTTTAACGTAAAATTATAACCCATATTATTGAGTGACAGACAGACAGAGTTACTTTTACATTTATAATATTAAGTATAGACAATTGATATAGATTCTTCGCCCTGAAGAGAACCCTTATATCCTTCAGGAACTCCCATTCTTTAAAAAAAAATTCTGTGTGTTAATTCTATGTTACTAATATGTTTAAACTATTTCATTCCTTACGAATTAGCTATTTTTGCACAAATACAACCCTTATATCCCGCAGGAACTCACATTATAGCTAGAAGTACTCTGTGTTGATCTCAACTTACTTATTTATTTATGTGCACAATTTCATTCCTATCATATTAGCTATTCTATGTATTATCATACTAATAAATCTCTTGTATCCCATAGGAACTTCGAAATTGGGATAAATGTAATTTATTTTTTACTTCAACCTACAAATTAATACTCTCATTTTACTGTCTTCACACTGTTTTTGTGATCTATAGCCTATTTCACATCTGTTTCACTACTTTATTTTGATAAATCTAAAATGTACAGATACGCCATGTCTACGATTTTATTATAAATATAGATGAATAAAATATGTAATGTATTTCTCTAATTTAATATAAACTGTGATTATTTTGTTTAAAATTACACCTTTATTACCCTGCCTATAAACGGTTTGCTACTGTGCCCGCTTGTGACGCTAGTTATAGATTTATGACAGCGTAAAGATTTTACTATGGAATTTATACTAGAGGCTCAAATAAAAAAACAAAGTGAAATAATCAATAATTTTAAAATATTTTAATGTTTGCGCAATTAAAAAGCAAAGTTAGACAATTTACTCAAAAATGTTCTGGATATTTAAAATATATCTGTTTTCAATAAATTAAGCCTGATGACTTAAATGTTATGGTTATGAAATTAGGTCATGTTATGAGATTTTGAGCTGAGTTGAAAAGGGTATATACGCGGGAAACAAGTTTCGATAGCCCAGAGTAACGAGGACGCAACGACACGTCATATCTAACGGTTATTCGATTTTTACACAGACTATGCGCATAAGCAAGTGATACTGAGAAAAACCTCAAAATGACGTCGCAGAAGTTTCCTTCATGTAATTTTCTAATAATTTATATCTCTTTAATACATAAAAAATTAAAAAAAATCTAATATAAAACAGACTTTAGTAGTTCTTAACAAAAATAATTGTAAAGCTTCTTATCTAGGACTAGAAACCTTGTCAATTGATGCTGTGTTATTTTATAGTATAAGCGTTATTTGATATTACATCTACCATGTTTGTTTACAAATTATTTCCCGTCGTGGCCAGAAAATCTAGATATCATTGTTATGAAAAAAGACTATCATTGAAGAAAAAATATGTTTTGTTCTGTTGACTCCTCAGGATTAAAAGTTGCAACAAAGATGCAACAGACATACGTGTAACAAGCTGGTGTTGAAAGTGGGTGACTGTGGCTGACTGGGCTGCACAATAATATTAAACATGTGTGCACTGTGCAGGCTTTCAATTGATATATTTTCCAAACCGGTCTCGGTTTTCATAACATGATGATAGGCTATAATAATTTTGAGCAGTTTGTCTAGAGAGGCAGGCTATGTATATTTAATGAGTTACATGCATGAACACGTTATTATGATTAAGAAACTTGCAATATATTTTATGATATGAATTATCTTTGCTGTCAATACAGGTAAATAAAATTAATTGCATTTACTTTAAATTATCTAGAAGTATAATGAAATTAAATTATTTGTTACGGGCTACTATACTATACTATGAGTCATAACTCATATACATAACAAGTGACCATGTGAATCTCATCATAGAAATGGTTGTGGAACAGAGGCCATAAGTCAAATTGAAGTTAATCTGTGGCTACGCGCGATTCGTTCTTTAGGTATTAATGTCACGTGTGCATATCGAAGTGTTGCATAATATTAATGCAATAATGAAGAAATAATAAATAAAAAGTTAATTTTATTTGAATGTTGAATGAAATTGAGATTATAATCAAATCTTAAAATTGAAAATACTAATGGAATTAATTAAAACTCCTTGAATATATGTAAATAATTAGAGTGTTCTTTGTAACCATAAAAAATGAAGATACAAGTCTCATGGAATCGTAATGAATTTTTCTCTTTAACTCTAATCTACGCAAAACATATTTGTAAATAGCAATGTACGAATTATCTATATGATATAATCTGAATATTAGTTATAAACTGACTAACATTTCTTATAAGAAGTCAGTAAAATTGATATAAATTGATTGACATGCTTTTTAAGCGGCTAGAGCTCGCGTGTTCGATGGATATTTTGGGCGTAATGGCCGCATTGACGTAAACCAATTCAACGGACGTGGGAAGCGCGAAATCCTTGTATATGTCGGCGAATAGTTTTACGGTGCATTAAGGAGTCATTACACAATTTCTGAGCCAATTAAAATAAATCCAAAGTCAACTGAAGTCAATGAAACGAAATCGCTATTCAAACCTCGAGTCTAACAGGAGCTGGCACATGAAACGTAAACTATAAATGAATAGGAATGTGCGTGTTGCAATATTTTTCTTACAGTGACCTCACCGCACATGGTTTCTTTGATTTAAATAAAGATATTGGATATTATCAACAAAGGTCGTTTGAATGAAAACAAAAAGAACGTTGAGACTAGAGAGTCATTGTTTAAACAAAGCGTGTGAACCCAGATTTGAAAGTGTGCGTCAGCCGACGGGATAAAGTCTGCGCCCGATAGCTGCCTTTAATTAACATTAAAATTGCGTACCTATCACACTCATGTTTCATTCAGAAATGTCAATACATACAGTTTATTTGGCAACACTACTTTACAATAATATAGCGATGAAAGTTGCTAGGTGGTATCGATTTATAATAAAATATGAATCTATCTGGAATATTCTAGATCTAAAATGATCAAAGATCTATCCATCTATAATCGCCAATAGCCGTTATAGTTATCAACAACAATGAACTTTATAAGCGACAGCAATACTATTTATAAATTTTAAAAGTTTACTTCATTGTTTAGATTTCTATGAACGGTTCCCTCTTAACAGTTACTACAAGGCTTTGGAGGCACGTTAAAGAGACAATAAAGGCGAGTTTCAATAATTGTATTTTATATACTTTCTACGTGTTGGCTCGATAGGTGGCAAGTATCGATGTGGTATTTGAGCACTGGTCTACGAGTATATAACTTTATGTATATTGCCAACTGAAGGTCGTGAATCTGAGCGACGTTGGTGCGTGTCAGCAATAACAATGATTCAATCAGTCCTAAGCTACATCGGGTACAATATCAAGTTTAGTCATTAATCATTCCTTACACTTATATTCATTCAAATATAACGTTAAAATATCACGATTTTATATTAAGATCATAAAATCAAAGGATATCTATAAATTATGAAGAACATTACAATCTAAGGTAAAATAAATACAGATAATCCACTTTTAATGGCAAAGCGGGATCCATTTATGTCGGATACGGGCAGAATCATGGCGGACATTAAAATGATCAGGAATTATGGCCTGCTCGTATTGAAAAAGATTGCACGCATGAGCCATGCCTTATTACGAAGTTCCTTCCTTCCCTTTTGTACTGACTAATGAGGAACGACTTATAAAAAGGATGAATCCAATTACGAGCATGTTGTATACATGAGATATCCTTAACAAACATAATATGAATCATTTTTTAAAATTTAAGATGTGAAAGCTAAAGTTATAAGTAAACGTCTGTAGAAATAGCAAAATATATTCATAAAAGTTATAAAAGGAAGTTGGGAATATTTGTTTGAAATATTTATTATTTCATCGTGTTGGAGACTGCAGTTAGTAGAAGCAAGGGCGATGTTTTCACATTTGCTTTCAGTAGGAGAAATGTTTAACTAAAGTCGCACTATTCCATATCATTGTGTTTGTACATATTCCCAAATGATTCATTGTTTTTGTGTCGTATTTTTCATTCAGAAATATTTAACTAATAACTTATATTTCATTCGTAGTTCGTTAGGGCTAGATTTTGTGTTTGTTATCCATGAATATTTTATACAATTTTCCCTTTAAGGCTATATTATTGCGACAGTAATATAAACCATTAATAGTATAATATTACAACTGTGATACAATATTTACAGATACATATAATAATTATAATCTTTACATAGAAAATAAAAATCTGAAACTAATTTAACTTCTCTTGAAACTGCGTATGGTATATCCTATTTAAAAATAAACATTAATGTTATGACTAGTATTAAATTAATTCAAATAAAAGCACATTAATCGAAATTGGGTCATGACGATAACCGAAATGTGTGGAACACTCGTCGATAGTGAGCAGCGGCAGATTGGCTCAGCTTCTCGCGTCTTGCCGGCTTAACTGGAGTAGTGGGACGGTTTAGGATAAACCGAGTCAATGGCCGGGTCATGTCGCTATTTGCGTTCTGCCTCACCCCGCTCTTAACACCGTCCTCCCTTCTTCAACTGCTCAAGAACGACTAATTTTGGCCATCTGTTAATTTGTCAGTTTTAAATCAATCTTACATGAAGCGGTGATAGTCTAGCTAAGATTTCGGTGTTCTGAAGTGGACCGAGTGAAATCGACAAACTTCTGGCCGATGTTATGTGTGTCGTTGAAAAAAGCATGCCTGTCTAAGACCCTCAATGTGTGAGATGTGTAAAGTCTGCCAACACGGATTGAATCAGTGTATTAGTCTGTGAACTAAACGCTTCTTCTTCTGATGATGATGTTGATTTTTCTATATGGGACGCCGACAAATATATAACCATAGGCTGAACTCGTAACTAGAACAAAATAATATGGGGCGTAAGTTTAAACAGTTGCGTATTTGTAGAGTCCTAAACGTACATTGCTCCAGATAAAACGTACAAACATAATGTTCCAAATAATCTAACTAATTTATCGCGCTGAATTGTTATGTCCCTGATACGGTTGGTAACAACTAAAGTGACCAATATTACTTAAATTGTACATTAGTTTATAGAATAATAAAAAAAAGAAACAATCAATACTATTCATAACAATTGTACAATATATGAAAAAATTATAGGTAAAGTCGATTTTACAAAAATGAATATTTATGTTCACCAAATGGCATCGATCTCGCGCCCCGAAATCTTAGGACTGTTTTATTATTTATATTTACAGACATCCTTTGAAAAACCGTTGTATAGCTCATTTAAAAAAAATATACAACTTTCTATAACATTTGTGTATTAAATCATATTCATCTTTCAATATGTACCTACGTTAATTTGACTGACATATCGTATGTAAAATGTTACTGATAACTTTTTTAATCTATACCAAGTTTGATAAATAAAATTTAACGTAATTATAGATATGACGTTAAGATCTAAAGATTATAAATTTATTTTTATCCTTATTTTTACATATTCGCCTGTTTTCTTTCATGCAGAAAATCTCCCCTAATCCTTTACCTTTAACCCTTTACCTTGCGCTTACAGAGGGAACTCTATTATAATTTGAAAAAAAATGACAGCAATAGCTAATTAAATGCAATTATATGGTTGCGGAACAATTTACTAAGTAAAATATATTATATTAACTAAGATAAGCGATTTAGAATATCTAGCATGCATTGTAATCGTAACATAAGTTCGGTTAAATTCCAGCAATTCGATTTGACTGAATCCCTTGACCAATAGAGCTGAATTTGAAAGTTCAAAATGTAAGTTATAAATAGTAATGACATTCGTTTATTCTAGAATATACTTAAACATACTTAATTGATTGCTCCTCCTTAATTAATTGCAAATCCTTTAGTACCATTCCAGAGTAACAGATTTACGCACTCATTTATAATATAAGTATGGATAGATTGTACTGTAGTAATGAACTTAATTTTGAAGTTACAGATAATTTCCAACTTTGTTTCGTAATTTAAGTAGTCTGGTATAGTAATAGGCCAGTCGTAGATAACAAGTTCAACGACCACCAAAACAAAGAGTGTCTTTCAATATCAGGTAGACGACGACACGTTGATACTTGATAGGGATTGGGAAGAATAATTTTGATAAAAAATAAGCAGGTAGCCAGACACTGTATCAAATAAAAGCAATTCAAATCGTTATAATAATTACATATGCGATGCTTCTGTTAAAGATATTTACAATTTATTGATAAAATTAGGTAGCTTAAATAATTTAGCTTATATATACATACATAACGTCAACGAACAATCTAAACTCCTGAAAATGTGTAAAGCAATATAGTATAGCTATACTCCTTAAGTAGACTTGTTTATTTACACAAGATTTCATCTCTTTAATCTCAGTTATGATTGAATCTTTACTAATGATTCTTTAACAAAGCAACTGGTTGCGATAAAGATGTTGCTTCATCTCAATATCTTGAATGGATTAAAAAAACAACATGTTATGAAGATCATTAGGCCTGTCATGAATGTCATACAAACACACAGATAATAGTTCTTGTTTGTATTGATTTAAAATACTTAAATGAAAGATAAAGATATTTAGACGCTAGACACGACACTAAAACTAACATAGAAGGCGTTAGTGCCTGGGGCTTGAAGAAGCAGGTTTGTTTCTAACTAATATAATAAATATATGTGTAACTAGTATAATAAATATGTAAATAAATGTTAATTAGATATTAAAATAATATTATAAACTCAAACAATAGATAGAACTTAAACATAGAGTTGAGCTAGAACTACTTAGCCCTTTGAAAGTTCAACTTGTTCTCACTATTGTTAACACTCAAAGATATTTTTCCTTAAAACTATATCTCTAAAACCACGTCAATTTCTAAGAAATGGAGAGGCTCATAAAAAACCTTTTAATTTCGGATCTATTTCCTAAATCGTTCAACGTTTGATAACGTTTAATTTTTCTATAGTTTTAATTGAAAAAATCGCTTGTCGACAATCGTACTTATTGTTATAGCAGTTAATATTTAAAATAAACTTTGATGGAATTATAATCGTAAGTTAAAAAACGTCACTGAAACTTTATAACTAAAAAAAACTCGAACTTTGTAACAGTAAAGGTTAGAAGTTGCTATCGGAAATAGTTTGTAAGTTTGCCACTCACAATATACGTGTTTCTATCTAATAAATCTAAAATAGTCTACAATAATTATAATTTGCTAAGATATAACTTTAGCTAATGTCGGTTTTTTGCTCAGATAATAATATTTAAAGAAATAACAAAGTACTAGGATGCTTTCACTAGCGACAGGTAATTACTGTATAAAGTTTGCGGAGATCGCGGGAATCCGCTACACTGTGGAAGGTAATGACGCATTGTTGTCCAACACAATCCGACTTTTAATGAGACAACTCGTATTTGGCATTTTACTAGCTGTTCAGTTTTAATTTATTACCTTTCTTTATATAACACTTTTGATAATTTAATTTATTATTTACATTTTCGATTGCATTTAAATTTCTTATAAAATTTCACTTTGGATGTGTTCGAACTTTAATTAAAAGCCATTCAGCTACTACGATGAAATTCCCTAAGGAAGTATGCTTTATTTCACAATAAATAGTGTTATTATTCAGATTACAAATTATATGTAATATTTTGTTGTTATTTATTAAGACATGTGAATAAAACTCTTTTATCCTTCTGGAATTGTAACGTTTTCTAAGATAAGTAGTATGTCATGTGAAAATTAAGATTACTAATTATATTATGTGTATTAAATTTTTCTCCGATCTGTTAAGGTATGTAAATGAAACCCACAGTAACTGTACTTTTTTCGGGATAAGTAATATCTCATGTGACAATATATTTTATTTTCTAAGTCACCCACCCACCCTAAAAGATGGCCGTATGCAAAATGTTATGCAAATCGGTTCTGCCGTTATAGCGTGATGCGCGTACAAAAATACAGACAAAAATTCAAAAAAAAATTGTTTTGGCTTCTATTGGTGTTATAATAACCATTATTATGTTTGAGATATGATTGATGCATTAAAATGTTTGAGATACCTTCCATGTACAGACATTTGTTACGTTACATTTTTATTAATATGTACTGACTATATAACGTATAAAAAAAACATTCTCTATCGAATATAAAATAAAAAAATTCTAAGGTTATGGCCAAAAGTTTATCAACAAATACATACACGATAGTTTTATATATAGTGCAAATCATAATATGACATTTTAGAAATATGTAATTCAACAGGTATGATTTTAATTTATTATTTTTATTCGGTACAGTTCTGTTTTTATATTTATTATTATTATTTGTCTCTGAATTATCTGTAAGTATTTATTACATTGATAAATAAACATAATATTATAATTTTCATTGCACTTTTGTTTTAAGCGTTTAGGTACTAGATAACAGTCGAGGAACGAAGAGATCGGAATCGCACATAACTATACGACGAACACGTACTTTTAAGAAATAAGGTGCGTCATGAAGAAATGCCTATTAGCCAATTAGCATATTACCACATGGAATAATACAAAAATATGGATATTATTGAGTACTGGAGCGCCCATATACTTTATATGGGCTTAAGAAGCGAGTGGGTGGCGGACGACCGTGAGCCGTTGACTTGCACGATTGGCTAGGCCTCATCCCACTCATTGCGACACTGTTTAAATAATAACCTATTAATTATGATTTCACATTAGATTTGTACGGTAATTGTTAATATAATCACTACCGTTCCGCATCGTGGGTTATTTGCATCACCTATAAAATTCTAATTTTTTGCGCTGTCGGGCACTTCAGGCAAGTGTGCAATGAGCAATGACGCTGTGTGTATTAAGGAATACTTTTGATTTGATAAATTCTTCCATTTAATATGTATATTCTATAATATGTTACTGTAAAAACCCGTATATTGGTATAGTATATTATATATAGTATAAATCTTCAGATTTTTTTTTTTATTAATAGATTTTTACACATAATTGTATATTATATTAGGTTATATTTTTTTTAAACAGATTTTCACTGAAGGGTATCTCAACTCCGACATCTGCAATTGGATACATTTGTCGGAATTGAGATCCCTGGCATAGAGTCGCAATTACTAAAAATATACTTAGTTCTTAAAAACTAACAACTGGAAATTTAATCTTAAAACTAAATTAAAACACATGTAAAACGTAGAAATAACTGAGTGAGCAAACAGAGCAAATTCTAAACATAAAAGACTATACAAATATTTAAGTATTTACAATTTATATTTACAGTTAATTACTTATTGCTATTAAATTTTTTAAGATTACTGAAGATATTATTTACAAAGTTGGTAAAGGAGATTTACCTATATGAAGTAAATGCCACTCTTGAGTATTAGTCATACGTGTATTTAATCATCAATATTAAAATCAACAATCTTGGGTTAGGTTAGAACTTTTGAACAACAACAGACAATTTTTGTATATTATTTTTGTGAATGGAATTTTTAGATAGCGTAACAACACTTAATAAATTAACCCAAGAAAATGAAATTAAATAGCGGCACAAGTCACTTAAATCACGCAAACTTTTTATTACTCTTCATATCTTATTGCGGTAGCCTTCACTAGCGATCGATATCCAGTTGGTCAAGTTCTATCCAGTACAGTCCAACGATTGACAACACTTCATCGTCTGCTCTCTATAAGGAGACTTCCGCGAATACTGTCCATTTCATAGGTGTTAGTACTACGATGATCTGGCTATAACGCTTCAGCGTTGCTCTCTCTAAGGAGATACCCGCGAACACTGTCCATTGCTTCAGTCCGAGGGCTAGGACCGCATAGCTGACAACGGCGCTTCAGCGTCTGCTCTTCAGGAGGAGACAGCTGCGAACACTGCCCGTCGCCAACAGCTGCAACCTGGTATTCCTGGTACTTACCGTGGAAGCCTCATCCGTGCAGAACTTGCGCCCCTTGCTTGAACATCCTCCTCCTCATCATCAGAATAATCCCCAATTCAATTCCAATCCGTCATCATAAATTTTAAATTCTTCTAAATTATTTTAGTGTATTTTTTGACTGTTTTGAAGCTTTTGGAACTGACTTTAACAAAAAAAACCTTATCAATTCGTTTATTTTGTGTTCGATAGGATATGGTTGCAGTCTGTATTATGGAGGATTGATAGAACTCCTCAAAAGTTATATACAAACTTATAGTAAGTCATGATTAGATTATTGAGAAACACAGATTCACTATTAAACTTATAAAACATTATATTTTTATCCCATTTCCTTACTACTAAAAAAAAATCAAACGCACACACCGCAAACAACTAAAAAAAACCGCATCAAAATCTGTCTAATATTCGGGGGCTACGATTTTGAAAACATGGGGCCCAACTTAAACCATATGCTATCAAAAACAAAAATATATTTCTAATTCGGTTTATAAAATGACGGAGTCCTAACCAAACAAACAAACCTAAAAAATACAAACAAATTAATAACCTATTATTTTTTTTAAATCAGTTGAAAAATAGACTCTTCTCAGTATAAACTTTAACAAGTCAAATATCACGTTTTCGCTTTACGTATTAATATACAGATTTGTATACATGTTAGTATTGTAAACAAATGTAGAAAACGATGCGTTATAAGATACGATAAGTTTATAAATACGATAAGTACACAACAAATAAGTTATTGGTACATCAACAGCGCTTACTAGTTAGGTAGGTTGAATCGATAGTAATAGAGCTGTTGAAGCTGTGTGCATCCCAGATTTGAGATAGTCTGGTTGTGATCCTGACAGTTGCGTACTGTGCCTGTTGTGCCGACCCTCGGGGTTAACGCTCGGCCCGGAGTCGTCGACACAGGCGATAATTACTGTCGCTGCTCACTGCTCACTGCGACATCTACCTACGCCTCGCCTGCCCTTCGCGTTTAGACCAACTTACTAACTTACTCCCTGACTCCATTTTACTCCTTACTTTATTATACTACTCTACTAATTACATGATAAAAAATATCCTAGGAATTCTGTAAAAATGTTAATATAATAACTAGAAATATTGTAATCGTAGTCCTGTGTAATGATGGTAAGCTTTACTATAAGTTTGCAATAATGAATATCCATGTTCGTTCCATAGGTTATCCTATCATGACAGATTTTCGTAGTTTAAGTTGTAAACTTTAGTAGGTATAGGTACCTCCTATAAATTACTGACTTTTACAATCATACAATCAACAGTTTATATATAACTGTGTGATACCAGTCCCAAGCTAGTATTTATTTTGAAAGAACTTTAAATGCGTCAAAGCTTAAAAGAAATACACTGAATGATCAATAAATAAGACCTCCTTTTTTGACTCTCAATAATTTGTTAGCAATAAACACTTGTAGGTAATTCGTACGAAGTGATGTGAAAGTACTTTCGCTTAACTTTTTCCAAACTTGATGCTCCTTTAAGATTAATGATGCATTGAAGTCTCGAGTCTACTCATTCTTTTCAGGGTCGAAATTAAATATTTATAGAGGTGACCCACGGCAATGTCTATGCGTGAAAGCGCGTGTAAAAACTTCCGTAGGGTGTTATTTATGATGTTTAGACGTAAGCCTTAGATACATTCTATGGGACTAATTCCAAAATGCTTTTAAAAACATCCGATGATTCGAATAATTATACAAAATATTCTGTCCATAGTAAATCTTATATTTTAAGTCAACGTTTCATGTATTTTTATGGTGACATTTTAATGTCGATCAACGACTCAAAGGTTCTGAATATTTTCGATTTAGTGTTGTTAGTTGATGATTTATGATGATTTGTACTAAGGAATTCAAAAGATCATACTTTTTGTATAGTGAATTTTACGGTAGGTCTAGAAAATGTTTCTAATTTCATACAGGAAGTTGTAAATACAGTCGGACTTCTGTTCGCTAGGCTGGCATCCGTGCAGTGTCAACTGATTAATAGCTATTGCCTCATCAAACAAAATTCTACAAAATAAGGGACAAATTGGATTAGTATACGCAGAATCTGGAGTTATAGTAATTTATAAATGGTAAGGATGTTAATACAAACGTTGTCTATTTTTAAATAGAAAAATAATAGTATTATTATTTTGCTACTTATCGTTCTCCAGGACTTGAAATAGGACCAATTTGCATTGATGTAAATGTCTCCTGTCTGATGCTAATAGTATTTTAAAGCTGGTCGACTTCACTTACATGGAGAATAGTGGACGATAATGGGGCTCGCGTCCAACGAGATTTAAATAATAGGTTTTGAAACTGATTCGGCGATGCTCTAACAACTCTGCTCACCTGCTAATGGAAAATGACGTTCATCCGGTCGTCGTACCTTTACTGTGTATGGGACTATGTTTAACTTACTGTTTTGCATTGTTTAAAATCGTTGGCATGAATGTTTTTGCGAGAAAGAATTCTCTTAAGCACCTACTTACTTCGAAAATGTTCTGACGATTATTATAAACATGCAATCAAACTACGTAACAATCCATGCTAGGTATACATTTCTATGAATGAGAGTGATACCACATTTAGGGTGATAAATAATTATTACCTGACTGATAGCTATAGAATTTATTATGGACACTACCAATATAATATGTTATAGAGGAAACCGTAAAGATCAATCTCATCCATCAAGATATAACCAAAGGAGTCTTATTTAAATCAATCATCATTTATTTACAATCATGCCTATGATAAAAATAGCCAAATAGGTAATCTGTTTTATAAATTCCTAAAGCAGTCATTTAACTTGAAATTCATATTTATAAATACAATAAGAATATTATCCTTTCATTGTTATAGTTACATATCTATACCATAATATTATAAAGCTGAGTTTGTTTATTTGAACGCGATAATCTCAGGAACGACTAGAACAAATTGAAAAATTATTTTTGTGTTGAATAGTCCATTTATCGAGGAAGGCTATAGGCAATATAACATCTTGCTGCGACCTATAGGAGTGGAGTATCACGCGGATGAAATCGTGCGGGCCGGCTAGTATTTAAATAAGAGTTTTAATCGTTTAGGTAGAAAAAATGTCAATATAATATTATGGACACCAATCAAGCCTCATAAAAGTTTATGGACGCAAAAATATGACTTTACTGGTTCAAGTCGCAACATCAAGAATAAGTCTATTTATATTGTAGTCATTTTTTTAGGGTGCAAATATCAAAGGTATAGCGGAAAAATTGCTAACCCACATTAGCATTAGATGGATCACTGGTCATCTAAGCGCTGAACATTGCGGCAGTAAGGTCGTGCTCACTCTTGCAGCTGGCGTTGTGAGCTATGACGCAACCACGCGTGACCGTGACACCGCCTCTGTGCTTGGCGCCACAGCCGTGTCCGCGATCGGCGTCACCTATGATGGATCACCTAGCCTTTCAATTTCAGTGCACCTGTACCTTCGTCCTACAAAAATATTTGTTGATGGAAATTATCTATTAGACTGGTAACGTTGCTAAAGTCAAATTAGATTTATTTTTGAAAAAATTCTTCTTTAATATAAGCAAAAAAAGTCCTTGCTTAAGATCTAAAACTAGATAATGAGTGTACGTATAGTAAATAGTCATTTAATTATTATATAATGATTGTTATTATACAATGAATTTTTAATAACGTGTTCAATCGATCGGCGGTATATCGTATTAAGGTATCCCAAAACATAATTAAATGAAATGTTAAGCGTAGTAAGTACATTTAGAAAATTATACTATGGCAATGTTTTATGAATGTATTAATTTAAATACTATTCTTGGCTAAAAAAAATCCAGGTGTGACGATATTATTGTTATCCAATCTGGATGGGACATGAATACCTTATTATATCCATTAAGTTTTATCATCAATATCAATAAAACTAAACCAATGCCTTAGTAGAAGAGCTTCTGTTCATACAAATAATCATGTAAAAAATAGGACCAATGCAAAACCAAATTTGAATTTAATAGGTGAAATAGTTTATCAACATATTACGAGTTGCGACATACTAATCAACTGCTTAGTAATAACAATTCGCCTGAGGTCTGATTGGAATAGTTCTTCATTTCAATGTGTTGTATCATGTGACAGGTATTTATCATGAAGTGTAATTTAATATAATATTAATACTAATTTTAGCGAGAAATTGTAAATTAAATGTTATTATCATATTATGGTTTTCTTTAAGTTACTATGAAATTTATTTTTTTATATGAACTAGTAATTGAAATAATTTACGGTACTAGTAATATAAAGGACAAAATAACTTTTATAGTATTACTTCGTTATGCGTACCGCCTTAGCTGCCTGACTGTTAAAAATCTTTTTTCAGGAATACATCGAGATGTAAAATTCAAGTGAACAGCAGATATAGTCATGTGGTGCTTGGATCAAAGGTCAAAATCAACACAACCAAAAGATACGGCTGTTTATGTCGTTAGTCGGACTGAAAATCAAAATGTGTCGGACACTACTCATTGAGCTAAAACCGTACAATTTGGTAAGAATGAA
>JAOPUB010000002.1:1465926-1480359 GCA_027564055.1 Neptis clinioides
ACTATAGTCATAGTCTGATTCATGGACTACACTCAAGATTCAGGAGGATCAGCTCTGCATAGAGTTAGTGATGGGTTGTGATGATAATGAGATTGTCAGGATGAAAATTTTAGCCCAACGAAGGTAATGTGGTTTGACTAGTTTATTAGTATTTATAATATTTATATAAATAATTATATCAAACTTTTTTAGTGTTTTATCCTTATGTTTCGTTAATTAAGTTTGAAGTTGTGTCTGTATGACACTTATGAAATGTAGCAATCATATATAATAGCAATATTACAAAATTTATTATAGGATCTTACTCATCCATTTTCATGCATCATTTGCATGTTGTCCCAAGTTTGATTTCAATGATTAATTTATATAGTTGTAAAAATACAATAATATTCTGTAATATAAAAACACGACAGTGAATTTCAATGTTTACTTAAAAATTTTTAAATTTCTGTCTCATTGCACTGTTTCGGCTAATCTCTGAAATGGCAGGACTGATTTAAGCTGGACTTTCTTTGACAGCTGTTGCTATAGAGAGTAACTACTTTTGCAACATTGTAATAAATTGTAATATTGTAAGCAAGAAGGCTACTGATCAAGAGCCTCGACCTACATCACAAGAAGCTCTCATAAAATAACTGGATCAAGAATCTGATCTCAATTTCCCAAAAATGTACTATATAGATCGATAAAATTCACTACGCTTTTTTTATAATTTTGTGATATTTATATAACAAAATCTACTCTTCAACATTAGTATTAATTTTTGTAATCAAAAAAAAATATTCCCAGTCTCAGCAGCATGAGAACAAAATGTAAGATGTCGCTCAAACTGAATGCACACTTAAACCTTATTAATTAAACAAACATGTTACTTACATATTACGTACAAGATAGGTTGGTTTTGACAGAAATTGTTACTTCCTTCCTACGAGAATATTTTTTTCTTAAGATACAAATATTCTAACACATTTTCGTTTATTTGTCCTACGCAACTCGTAAGATATTTAAAATTGTTATTTATCCCAAACTAAAAGTCCGCCCGCGGTTTGTTATTGTGGTTAAATTACTCAAACTCTTCATAAATTGTAGCGTGTCTTATTCTGATGTATAAGCTATATAACTGTAAAGTTTCATCAAAATCCGTTCAGTAGTTTTTGCGTAAAAGAGTAACAAACGTCCCTCCATACTATATAAGTAGGAAGTAGGAACTAGGAAGTAGGATATTAATATTGTAAAATTTTAGTAGGTCCTAAATTATAAAAAATAAATAAAAATTTACTTTACACGAAGAACTTCTTAATTTATCCTAAATTATTATATTTTTTTTAATTAAAAAAAAATCAAATTAAAAGTATTCTGTTTGTTCTACCTGGTCTCTGAAACAAGCTGAAACAAACACACTTGCAAATAGCTAATAAAATGTCCTGTGATACTTTTATTTAAGAATAATAAATAATTTTGCGAATATTTTCAATATATTGCTGTATCAAAATTTTAGGTCACTACGCAATAAATATTTTATTACTATTATTTCTAGAATAAAGAGTACCCTATATATTTATCCTGGTTATACATTATTTATCTGCCAAATTACTTTGAAATCCATTCAGCCTTTTTCTGTGATTGAACAACAAACATAAAAACTACGATACTATAAATATATCATAATCTATACTAACATTATAAAGCTGAAGAGTCTGTTTGTTTGTGTGCGCTAATCTCACTAATTAGTAGTTCGAATTGATTTTTTTTTATATTGTATATCCAAGGCTTTAGGCTATATAACATCACGCTATGACCCATAGAAGCGGAACATCAGACGAATAAATTGTCGCGGGTCGGCTAGTCATTAATAAAGCGCCAAAAAACACTGAAATGAGAAACACAAACTTTTAACTACAAGTGCTTTACCCAAAATTGACCATCGCCGTTCCAACTCCAGCTACGCTTGCTTACGTAAGCTTTACGATGGCTTTTGATTTTATTTTCGTGTACCCTCACTGTTTCCTACATGGATCTCGTTTAAACGAAACTCAATTACATTTTCTTTTTTGTAAACTGTCTTTTATGTAACTAACTGGATGTATTGGACTCACTACCACTACAAAAATTGTGATTAAAGGATATTTCTTACATTATTTATTATTATTGACCTTAAGCTACTCATATGGGGCCTAAGAGACCGCGACATTGAATATTGTTTTTAAAGTCACCACATCATCACACATACAACTTAGACATTTGTCAAGACAAGTGCGGCTTGTCTGGCGATGAATTGCCACCTTGAAAAATAAGAGGAATGAAGAGAAGGAAGGTGGACCCTCAGAATTCACCAGAACCATAACAATACCGGGATACAAAGGAAAAGGGTAAGTCTGGCCCATATGCGGCTCGACCGGACCATGAGAGATTTATTTGCATGCTGGTGGTCGCAAGCCAGGCGAGGAACAGATCCCCTACCAACAAAGGATACTGGGTTACTCGCCTCTTACGAGATGCTCTCCCAACGGCAGAGGGAATTTTTTCCTAACTCGTCTTCTCACGGGGTATACACTCCTATAAGCATAGAAGGAAAAGTAAAATGTAAATTATTTTAATCTAATTGACTATAATCAAGCAATTTATTTTTTATATAGATCATAGTCTCTTTCTTGTAATGAGAAGGGGAATCTATTGTCCATCACGCATGTGGGATGTTAATATGGATTTAAGACAGCTTGTCGTTATTTTGCTTCAGACGTAAGTAACAATGTAATATTACACAATACTATATTGCAGAATTTTCATTTCTTGTAGACTACTAATTAATTTTAAATTATTGTAATTACAGATACAGGCAAGACGGTATTGAATATCATCAACCCGAGAGTAACATTGGTTTGTCCACAACAGTATTGCCTTACTCACCAACATTCCATTCCTTCCATCGCCACAAGCTTCTTCTAACTAAAATCATTCCTGGTAACCTCCAAGTCCTCGCTAATAATACTGTTAATTCTCCTTTAAAGGTAATTTCATCTAGTTCGTACCTGTGTTTGTTGTTTTGTATTTTGTTCAATAAATTAAGTTCTTTTCCTAATTTTAGTGTGCTTTACACAATATGTTCTCTACCACTGTCGACGCACGACTACGTGGTAACGAGAACAGTTGTAATACACTTTCTCAATATCGCGCTTTAAGAACTATTCGAGACGTAACCCGACATATCATGAAGGATGACGTAGAAATTTTAGATATAGCCACATTGTAAGTATTGGTTTATTAAAAAATTTGCTAACCTAGCTAAACTTATGTTTTAAACGGCAAAAATACTAAGATCTACCTATTTTTCATTGGTTTTAGAAGGAATATATTTATGTGTGATATTATGATGGGATAGAGTTCTTAAATTCTCTTCTATGCCTAAGTTTTTTTTAAGTCATACTAAATTCGCAAGCTGAGATATAAATGTATTAAGAATCATCAATGTTTCTTACAGAAATTCTGCAAACAAAAACGGACAGATGCGACAGTACAATCCAAACGATGACGTAGAATACACAAACTTGAATAGTTTAAAATCTGAGCGTCAGTTACTTGGAACGAGCCAATGTCCTCTTTTAAGTGGAGTCGTTTCTACAAGATGGGGTGCCGTTTCAGCCGGAAATGTTCTTGCGGGTATTGCAGGAGGAGCTCAACTTCAGACCATACCTGTTTTGGAACTAGCGAAGGGATCTATTTTAAACGATCCTAATATTCAACAATTTGTAACTTCGACATATCCAACAACTTTATCAGGTTGGCATCTGCGATCCCTTAAAATTAACGAAAGTTACTTTTAAACCTAATTTTTGGTTAAACATTTTCAGGGGATTTAGCTGAGGCTGTACTTATTCAAAATACCGAAAGAGGTAATCCTACCATTTCAATTGGTACAGCAGGTAATTGGAATTCAACTCAAGCCCAAAGGTTTTACATGTTGCACAGTAGGGAAAATGTTGAAATGACAGATCCAGAGATACGCGGTGATATTGATGGCTTCGTTTTAGGCAGTCTTTTTAACTCGGAACTTCAAAGTTCTTCAATAAAACTTTCACAGCTTCTTGACATGTATTATTCACCAAGGGTAAGTAAACTACAAACTGAGTAGTGATAATATAAAATTTTATCATTTGTAAAATTATATACTTAACAATACGATTTTAGAATGGAGTAAATAACCCGACACGAAGGGCTTGTAACCGTAGAAGTTTGAGCCAAGAGTTTATATCAAATACAAATTTAGTAGCTGAAACTTACGCATTTGCGGCTGCATTAGACACAAACATTCCGTTACGTGGAACCATCATTGGCGGACTCCAGCAACCAGTAAACAGTGCTGTAACCAACTTCCAGAGCTACGTTAGTGAGTATTTTGGAAGAAATCTTTAGTAATTTTCTTAATATTGAGCAAATGATAACGAAACTTCGCTAAATGTATAAAATATGTTTAATCATTGTTTTCAGATAGTAATCTAAACGATCTTAATTGTGCAACAACGGAAACCACGACAGTTGACTTTCGTTTAAAAACGAATCTTTACCTGGTGGTGGACGCGGCATGGCAATACCTAACCATATATCCTGCTATTTCGTATTTGCTGGATAGCATAGAAGTAGGAAAATTTGGATCAAGTGTCACTTTATTAAGCGGATTTGATGGAAGTATTATAATCAACAAAACATTCTCATTAGCAGACTTTCACTCTGAATACACTTTGTCAAGACATCAAACATGTAAGTAGTATTTATTTATTTAAATATTCTTTTAAGTTAAAATTATGCAAGATATGAGATTTTGTATATTACATAAACGAGTTTGGAATGTTTTTGAGTCAAGCCGACTCATTTCTTTAAAACGTTATTGAGCATACCTATACTATTTTATATTATAAATTAGCTTAATTATTATATAAAAAAATGTTTTTAGTGTTAACTGGTGTAAATCTCGAATCAATTCTAACAAATGTCAGAACAATTATGCACAGTGATCTTGAAAATGAAAGAACGTCCAATTACGTTGGTGGCAACTCTACAGTACTTTTATTTTTAATAACTACTGCTGCACAAAGTAACCTTGTAGTTCAGGAACAAGCTAGGATTCTTAATGAAACTGTACCTGGTAAGTTACATAACCATTCGTATCTCAATTAAAAAAAAAAAACTATCATTTAGCAGAACAATGCCTTGAATTGCAATTTTCAATAACATTTCGGTTGTGTTCTTATATAGTAGGAGTACAAAACATGGAACTCTGAAGAGACAAAAAAAAGAAGTGTAATGAATGTAGCGGAAACAGTTTTAACAGATTTAATGATTTTCAGATTTACGCATATTGTTTGCTACTTCCACGAACCAGTTTGATACCCTATGGCCCTTGGTGCGTGATATGCATAATGACATTAGGACGATTTCACTGAACTCCGATGGTACTAATATAGAATTTTCAATGAATCCAGTATTATCTAGAATTGAAGAAGGTAATAATTATTCCTGAGTTAAAAATTTTTCAAAACGCTCTTGACTATTATTTAGCTCGCAAAATAAAGATTATTTTAAGAGCTTTTTGTGCAAAATCATAACTATGTCATTAATTTTATTTTATAGTCATTCTCTTGTTTAAATTTTAGTTGGAAGAAGGATCATTAACCCTAACTGTGGATCTACTTACGCTCATGAAGCAACATCAGGCACAAGGCAATTCGATGACTATGTGGAGCCAGGATATATAAACTTCTATTCAATAAGCCCTAATTATTTCTATGGCAGCAGTGATAATAGGAGGCTACGCATCACACGATCCAGTGCGGGAGTTGGCAGTCTTATTATTTGTCACTCGCGTGTATTGACACAGCCTAGGTAATTAACTTGTAAAAGTAATATTTAATCTATCTTAGTAATAATTTATGAATCCGCTCTATATAATCGTCTATTAGTATGCATCTGGAGGTCCAGGTGCATGGAAGTTTAAATAAGACGCTTACATGTTGTAATTGTGTTTAGTATATAGGGAAGTTCTATTCATGTGGTATTGGATTGCTGTAGTGTTGTGGTATGTATTATAGAACAGTTGAAGTAGTGCGTGAGCCAGTCTTAAAGTAATAAAAGACTATAACAATTGTATCTAATAGATATATACAATAACAACTAAGCAAACTGATTAATCTTATCAAATCATGTCTCCAAAATTCCAAATAATTAGTAACATCGGTTGTCGTTCGTCATCGGTATGCTAACTTAGATTTTATTTCTAGGCAAAACTCTACTAATCAAGGTCAAGATGAAAATGCAGTAACGTGTCAAACTCTAGCAACTACTGGTAACGTCGAAATTGACGTGCAAAACTTGTGTGACGGATACTGGACCATCAATTCTTGTCCATTCTTTCACATTTCTGTACAATCGAGCGTACCGGCTACCGTCACCACTTATTCATCATTTTGTACAGGTGATTATATTTTATTTTACTGATTATTATTATTCAAGTTCACTTTAGTGACGTTACGGCAAGCTTTGTTAATTTGACAAATAGATGGAACTTTTTCACCTTTGTTGAAATTCGCTACAGTGTCGTAAGAGTTGTTTTTATATGTATTCTCTTTAAAATGTTATTTTTTTGCAGAAAATGCTTGCAGATTTCCATACAGCTTGAGGTATCAAGTACAAATTGAGGAATTTGGATGTTTCAGCGGTTGCGGCAACGTCGGAGTTAGTGTTATTCTTCTGATTTGCACTTTTGTCCTTAATTTCTTGTAAACATTTTTTATATGTTATTTTTTTACCGAATTTAATGCGATTAATAATATATGATCCCAGAAATCCCTGATGTAACATATTCATTGTTAAACATATATTTTTACTTATTTAATAAACTTTATTGCATTAGTTTTTGCAGATTTAGATCTAGGGCTTCCGGAATCTAACTTTATTTTACGGGATTTTACATAAATGTGTACAAAATATTTATTTAATAAAAAAATATTTTAAAGATTTAGTTACAAAGTTTTAAATATACTTTATTCTTTTTCATAAAGAGTATTTTTCACAGGGTAATACAGGATTATATTGTAATTTTACCGACCCCTATTTTTGAAAATAAATATTAACCCACCGTTTTTACTATTATTACTTTTAATGCAATAAAAATTATAAACAATGACTTTGAAGATTTACAGGATTTTCAGTGCTTTCATTGCGTTCATGTCAACGCTTGCTCCGACCGACAGACGACTGAAAAAATCCGATACAAGTACTTATTTTATGGTTATACTTTATAAGATTTGTATTATTTTTTGTTATTTGCTGCACCAAGCGAGTTTATAGTGTTAGATAGGTAATATAAACAATATTCATATTCTACATAGATTTTATTTTATTAATAATTAGTAGATATATAATTTTTGTAATAAAAATATTAAATATTTATTTTTTTTATTTACTTCCTTATCTATATATATATAAAAAATCTGTAGTCATGTCTAACTTACCAGTTTTGTAAATTAGATATTTCTGAAAACAAAATTAGCTGGGGGTTTAAAAAATAAAGTATTATCATTATAAAAAAAATAAATCTCTGTATGTCGTTTGTTGGTGTGCGATTGACGTTTATACAATTATAGTCCTAATCTTGGAGTAACGTAAGTTTTTATTTAATCGAAATCGGTTCACTCAATTAAAAGATATTAGCACTTGAAGATAACAAGAATTTATTTACTAATATTTCACCATGTTGCTGCATGCATGTATATCAGAAAAAGAATTTTTTAAATTGGTGCAGTAGGAATAAAATGACGATGACTTATTGATTACGAAGTATGGCAACACTGCACCACCTATATTACGCGGGAATAGTGTAGCTTGCTATTAGAAAAAGATTTTTTAAAATTGGCGCAGTAGGAACAAAATGGCGATGAGTTATTGATTTTGAAGTGTGGCAACACTACACCACCTGGATAACGCGGCAATATAGTAGCTTCCTATTAGAGAAAGAATTTTTAAAATAAGCGCAGTTGGAACAAAATGGCGATGAGTTATTGATTTCAATGTAAAATATTTTTTGGTGAAATCGAATTTTAGCAATAGGTGACCATTTGCCAACGGCTTGGGCATAAGCCCACCTTACGCCACTGATTATAAACATTTTCAGCGACTATCCTCACAAAATTCTTGACCTATATAAACATTCAACAGTAAAAAGTAACTAAAACTTAATTAAAAGATCAATGTATATGTGATAAATCGAACTACCAGATTACACAACAGACTTGTAGTTATAGCATTTATAAAGTAAGCATACTATTTATAATTTTGTTGCTATAATGATTATCTAAATCTTAATAACAGATAAAAGAAAACCATGTTTAAAAATTGAAGATTATATATTTTTCGTGACTATCATAGCGTTACCTTATGAATCGACATTTAACATTCTTTGTACATGCCATTGAGCAGCTGAAAAATGTTATGATAGTTTAACATTGACAGTGACAGTGACATACTGTGTTTTGTGTTATTGCATTGTTGATATTGTATGTTGAGAAATATTGAAAATGTCTGGAGAGGATTGCGAATCTTTCGACCGGGGCGATAATGATAGTCAAAAACCTGATAAAATGTTCACTTTGAAAAAGTGGAATGCGGTGGCTATGTGGAGCTGGGATGTGGAGTGCGACACTTGCGCGATTTGCCGCGTACAAGTAATGGGTGAGTGTTTTCATGTTAATGGATTACAAATCACTTCTATTTCATATATTTTATACCGAAAGTTGTACTTGAAGTCATATACTATCACTACATATGAAAGTCAGATTTTGATGCGGGTTATCTATAAGCTGTTCCCTTGCTGCTCTTTTTCAATTACCTATCTCAAGGATTTTGTGTTTATGAAGCAAATAGTTAGTCCTAGTATTGTTTTAATTTAATATTACCATCACCAGTAACTATGAGTTATCGTATTGCCTTCAATCTTTGCTACCACAACCAATTAATCCATATTCTATTATGCCTGAGCAATAATATGTTCAAAGTAAAAGAGGATCTATACTTATAAGCATTGAATAAAACAATAAAATGTTCACTTATATAAAGACTTTATTAAATATATTTACCTAATTTTAAAACATTTTTATATATTTTCTAACAATTATAGGAATAAGCAGAAAAATTGATTATAACAGACAACCACTAAGCTACAAATATACATATTTTTCACTAAATTTTGAATAAAATCCATAAAACATATTATACTGTAACAGTGATAAATAATACCTATTAATGAGTATAATTTAATTTTTATTCAAATTTTAATTTTTGTGTTTGTATCAAATTTGGGAACGGTCATTACAATTTATATAAATATAACTTTTCATAAATTTAGGTTGATTTCCAATTAGCAGTAAGACACTTAATTACATTTTAGGCTAAAAATAGAAATAAATAAATTATATTCAAAGATAGAAACATAATTTTGAGTGCCTATTTTGTATTGTGTGTTGCAGAGCATAAATGCTAAATCCAAATAAATTACCACTTTTTATCATACTATGTTTCTGTAGAAAATTTAAATATATTGAATTATTCAATAATATGTGTTTATCAAAAACAATATTATTGGGTAAAATAAAGAAAGTACATAATTTTCAGTCTTCCATTTAAACAATATAGAGTAATCTAATTTAGCCTAGTAATATTTTATTACATCCATAATATTAGTAAGATATAAAAGAAAGAAATAGATGAGAATGAGAAAACTTTTGTCATTTTGCCAATTCCAGTATTACTTTGTTACTTTGATTGGATTTCTATAGTTGTAAAACAATACATTTGTTGAAAAACATAATATGTATTTTATTCATGTAAATATTTTAGATAATTACTTATGTGTAAAATGTGTTTTATTAAAATAATATAAGTAATTAGTGTTCCTGCAAATTTGTATTAAATAAATAATTTGACTTGATTTAGCAAAATGTAACATGTAACATAATAATAATATTATAAGATTACAAAAAATTCTTATATCCTCAGTACCCATACAACATTTTTTTATTGTTATCCTGATCTATATTTAAATAAATTATGAAGAAAAGATACACCCTAACAAGTTATCTAACAACCACTCGGAAGTGGTTTTATATTTGCAATTGAACTCATTCTGCGGTTTCTAGTTTTTCTTCCTGTCATTTTATTTTCAATTTGCTCAAGACTTTTTCCACGAGTTTCGGGAACGCATACAACTACAAAAAATAAACCTATAAAGCATATACACCCGAACAACCAGAATGTACCTGCGGGTCCTATTGCAACTAAAATATTATGAAATGTTTTCGTAACTATAAATGTACAGAGCCAGTTAAAAGCTGTGCAGATTGATGCAGCTCCTCCTCGTATTTTTGCTGGCAGAATTTCTCCCATCATGAGCCAAGGTATGGGGCCAAAAGCCAAAGAAAAACCGAGCAAATAAATCATAATGCTCGTAAGAGGAAGCCAGCCTAACTTAGAAACATCCATTTGCAAATTATCACGAATATAAAAAAATGTACCTAAAACAACTAAAGTAACAGTCATCGTAACGGAAGAAATGTAAAGCAAAATTTTACGCCCTGCCCTATCAATGAGTGCAGTCGCGAAAAATGTTGAGATAAAATTGACTATTCCAACTATAATTGTTGATAAATTTTCATCGACAGAACTACCAGACATTTTGAATATTTTAACAGTGTAGAATATAACAGCATTAATCCCCGACAGTTGTTGAAAAAGCATTAGGCCTAATGATATCAAAATTGCTTTCATGTACTTTATGTTTAACATTTCTCTGATTGAGGATGCACTTTCGATTTCTGCATCAGTTAGCGCTATATCTCGCATTTCGTTATCAATTTTTGCATTAGCACCACGAAGCCATTGTAATGCTTTACGTGCTTCTTCGCTTCGGCCTTGAGATATATACCATCGAGGTGTCTCCGGAATCATGAACATTAGTAACAGAAAAGGTATAGGAAGTGCAGCTCCAAGATATGCTAACTGAGACCAATTAAGATACTTTCCAGCTACGTAACAGATAAGAATGCCGATGTTTCCAATAGCAGTGGGAAACAATCCTAGAGTACCTCGTACTTCCGGTTGGATAGTTTCACCAAGATAAACAGGAAAAGCTAGAGAGCCAATACCGACACATAATCCGCATATAGCACGTCCCGCTAATACTAAGTGAACAGTGTTAGCAGCAGCGATCATTATCCATCCAATGAAAAAGGGAACCGCTGTGGAGAGAATTGTCCTGCGTCGTCCTATGTAATCTACTAAGGGGCCCCCGAGCACTCCTCCCGCCAGCGCAGCCAATGGCATCAAGCCGCCAATCCAACTTGCCTGTAATACATATTAGGTACTTTTATATGGATTTAAATCATCATTATGATACTACAAATTAAGGTATTATGCGCATATCTCTCTGGGTTCATAGGAGTTCAATCATAATGGATTCAAAAATGATTGATTTGTTTTAAATGAAATTTAAACCCCTATTTGTATTAGGAGCTAAATTTCTAAAATATGCCTTCGTTCTCATCTACAGTGTCAATGAAACCCATAGGCAAATTACGGTATCTCATAAAATTTAGTTATAAACTACTTTTAAAAAAATCTGCTGCCATAATTCTAATTAGTAGACATTGATAAACTGGATAGTTGAAGTAATCTTACTAATATCCTACTATCTGACTAATATTATAAGTGTGAAAGTTTATAAGTTTGGATGTTATAAAATATTTTACAAACCTCTTCTTCAGAGACGGATATACTTGTACTATTGACCATTGTGACAAGTGCTGGTGATGTGTAAGCTGATGAGAAACCGACTATCATAGATCCCATTGAAACTGCAACTGCAGCTAATATCTAAAAATAAATAATATTAGAAATAAAGTAAAGTGATTATTTTTTCGTTTAAAAATAAAATGTCGGTGTCGGATTTTCTGATTAATAAAATCAAATCTAACCAACTCAAAGATTAAAAAGATTTCCAATGTACTGTTTACGATCACCAAATAAAATTCAGCAGAATGAAAATGTAATTTGTAAGGAGGTGTGTTTCGACCGTCTACGATCAATTTAAACAATCATCAACAATGATTGTCTCCACTTACGGGTGGACTAGTAAATCACTTCTCGTATTCGAAATTATTATCATTATGTATATACGCTGAATTCATAAATAACATCATGTAATGTAATACAAACATTGCGTTTATATTTTGTACTCGTAATTTTACATATTTATTCCATGTTGTTTTTCACTACTGATAACTTAATGAACCATGGTAAAATAAAAATGCATGAAAATTTGTAAGAAACTGCTATAAATAAGGCACTGTAAATTAATGGCTTATAATTGAATTAAAAAGTAACTGTGAGTAAAAATATGATTTTCAAGTCATCTATTTACTATCAAATTTACTCAATGTTAACAAATAAACAACTACAATTGTATTGTTGTAAGCTTACTCGATATGAAACGTAATTATCAACTATACATAGTTTGTTTAACTCTGAGGATTTCCCAGGAAACCACCTTTCCAACAAAAAAATAATCTTTTTTGGTTAATGATTCTTTTCTTTGATTATTATTCAATTGTATCTACCATTGTAAATGTTGTTTTCTGAAGATTCTTCGTGGTTTACAAAACATCAAAAAATAATATACATTTTATTTCAAGTATAATTTTTCAAAGAAAATTAGTTTCATAAGTTTTTATATTAAATTTCCAAATACGATAGGTAATAGGATAAGTGAAATAAAAATATAATAATAAAATAGTTGTGGTTTTTAAATTGTTGTAATTAATAGAAGTACTGGGAAAAATTAAACAGGAACGTTTTGTTCTAATTCAAGTTCAACCGGTTACACTAAAACTAAAACTTACCTGCGATAATGTATATTTCGGTTTTTCATAATCACTACCACTCACTACAATACTATAATGTGTATCAGCTCTCATTAATATCTTCATTTTGCTATTTAATATTTTTTGCTTTTATTATATATCAAACACAAGCGACTTTTTTTTGTAAACACTGAAATGTGTGAAACGTGCATGTAGCATCGAAGAAATGACCATCTCTCGGCGCAGTCCTAACGATTTATATGAGAACAAATTGATTGACAAAACTGATTGGCTTTCGAGGTTGCGTTATTCAAAAGGTTTCTAACTTAAAGAACAAAAATATATTATCTAATTTTTAGTTTATCAAGGTTCTCGCCATGGTTCCAAAGTAAATTTATTATATTGATAATAATATTTTTTGACTTTAATAAAATAGGATTTTCAATCCTAAATTATCCAATTTAATATACTGAAGAAACAAAAATAGGGCAGAGTTTTTTTTTAAATTACATTTAATTTCTCTATTTTACTTAATCCTATTTGAGATTAAATTAGTAATACTTTGATGCTGCTTGTAGCTTGTAACGTATAAAATTACGACTACCCTCCTGATTTAACTATATTCTTATACAGATAAAATTGTAGGTGGCGATATGTATTTTATTATAACTAAAAAATAAAAAAATCCTAGTGAAAGATCTTATTAATGTTATGATATAGAATTTTATTGTTCCACATTAGACAAAGTGTCATAGTTATCTTACAATATTACTTAGTTAATATATATTTTTTAAATCTGCAAAGATAAACAAAATAATTAATCACTATGGAATTGTTCTTTCAACAGAATATAGACATCCGTAACTTGTTTGTAATTTGTAACTAGCTGCGTTTGTTTGTAAAACTATTGTTAGTTTCTTTGCTTACCTACTAGCGGGGCAATTTACTGCGTTCCTTAGATGTTACATTAGTTAAGGATTATCCTTAATTATTTATTTATTATCAACACCACTGCATGTACCATTTAGATATAATATTATGGTTAAATTGGAATAAGATTATAGTTCGTTGACATTTGGGTACAATTTTTTGATTCCAAACTTTGGCTCTAGCTCTTAGATTGTAAATGACCCCCACTGCTCTTTTTGAAGATTAAAAATAGAGTCAATGTCCGCGGTTCTACCCCATAGCAATGTATTATAGTATATAATACCGTGAAAGTAGCTGAAATACACAAGTCTAGTCATTTGGCTTACTTTTCTAACCGCGTAAAGATGCTAAATGGAAATTCCACTGGAGCTTTGAGTCTAACGTTATTCCCAAAAAGATTGTTGAATCAAAAATATCATCATTTTAAACGAGGGTGAGTTATTTTTTTTTTTTACATTTTGTTTCTTTTTGTAATCAATACCAAATGAATAAACGTAAACCATTGAAGAACCTGAGACAATGCACTGTTTACATCGACGTAACTTAGTTGGTTTCTCTCAACTAAATATAAGAGAAGTTTCGTGAGCAAAAAGTACAATAT
>JAOPUB010000002.1:1539369-1550108 GCA_027564055.1 Neptis clinioides
TCGTTTTCTGATAACAAATGGTCTGGGCTACCTCCCCAATTCGGCCGAGCTGTTGTGAAGCCGATTACGACTATGAAAATGGTCAATATGAAGATTTTGCCCACCATCTTCAAGTTCAAGTATGAAATAATAATTTCGAATTAATATTTCTCGTTATATATAGTGAGTGATAGCGAAAGAGTCCCGAGCGTTTATCAAATGTGGTTACTGGATGTGGTAAGGAATAATATTTGTTTTTCTAATCCAATTTTATTGAATGGTTTGTATTATTATTATATATGTTAGTCATTGTGGTTAAGGTTTTAGCAGGACAATGAGTTTGTTTACAACGGGCTTATCTATCGAATTTTCCGAATAATAAAAACATTTCAGGGTTTATTAGTCAACTTGGAATATTTATAATTTTGTTATGTCTAGGGTTGCCATATCTTAAATTTAGAAACCAGGATGAAACGCGTGAAAACCCCGGATTTTAGAGTCCAAAACCCGGACATGTCAAAAGGTTATTTAATTTTTTTTAGATCACAAAGATTATTTTAATATTTTAAATATTTTTAAACATGGGCTACAAATGAAGCCGTCCCAGACGCTCCCCGGATGCCCTCTGAACTAGAACAAATCCGGGGAAACCCGGGCGTTTTCCGTTTTAAAAAAGGGGGTTTTGTGTACCTTGAGTACAGTGGGAAATTATTTTTAGTCGTCTTAAGCTAAATTAAGGGCACTGAATTGTCTACTTACCACATTAGGATACAGACAACATCAAATCTTATATAAAATGTCTTTTCCATAAAAACTAGATCTAAAGTCAGTTATCTCGAGGTCTAAGAGTTCTGTCATTTTTTATTGACCTCTCATATCGTCCAGGTCGCGAGTGAATCCCACTCATCAATGGGCCTTGTATTACACAAGTATAATCAGACTTCTGTTGCAAAGATAAAATTTGTGTATCTAAAATGATCATACAGACAAGGTTCTAGGTAACCGAAAATATCTTGACTCAGATAATTGAAGTTTTAGTAGCTCAGTGGTTCAGGTGTTGGACTCATGAACACAATCGATAGGTCGTGAGTTCAAATCCCAGTCATTGGACTACTGACGCGGCCTACTCCTAACACAAGCCTTCCAAGTAAGCATTCCAGCTTACTGAGGGGAGAACAAGAATATTAGTAGTTTGTAAATCAAACTGCTAGTTATCTTAAAAAACATCTCCAGGATTCCATCGTCAGAACTGAGTTATGAAAAAAAATGAGACTAATCTGTAACTATATACCATCATATACAAAAAGAAATTTCCAATTCGGTTCATAAATAACGAAGTTCTGAAGTAACAAACAAAAAAAAAAACAACGAATTGGTAACCTCTCGTTTTTGGAAGTCGGTTGAATCTATAATTCTCTCACGATCGATAAAATTAAGCTAACCTAAACAGGTTTTATACAAAGTTAAAGAGTTTGATAAATCTTTCTCAACGAAAAATTAATTGAACCAACGAATTTGTGATAATCTTATTTTTTCGCAGTTTAAGTGTTTAGTTTTTTTTTTTGGCATAGGTTATCTGGAAGAGATTTCTTTTAATGATAATTCATGGTATCCTTATTTGACTTATTCCAAGAAAGATAACTATAATTTTTAGGTAATTTGATAATTTTTAGCATTCTTTTTCTGCCTTCAATTAATTAAATTCGTTGTCCTGACTAGGAGTGGATGCAAATAGTAGGGACTGAATTTGCTACTTTTTAATCGTTATAGTATAAAAGATAAGTTAGTCTGATAAGTTTTCCTTAATTAATATAACCCTAGATCTAAACTTCATTAGATATTATTTTAATATATTGATTTCGCTAAACATACCTCACATACACAATTTGCAAAGTGTAGTTACAAAAGTGAATAATATTATTATTTAACATCAACGGTAAACATAATTAGCTGTGAGCGAAACGAACCAGTTCAAATGTATAAGTAAACAGACTTTGTTTAACAGTAATTGCGTTAGCGGTCACATTACGATAATGTTTATTTGCAACACGAAGCTTATCTAGTCTTCTCAAACGGTAGAAAATTGGTGGTTGCAAGGTAGTTAACCCTTGCGGGGGAGCGGAGTGGGCCGGGAGGACCGCGGCCACCGTAAGCCCGCAATAGATAAAACAGTGATAGAACATGCACCGCACCATTTCCATGAATAATTCATTAGTTTCAGTTGCCACTTTTGTTGGTATCGGTGGCTTTCCAGCGCTTCGCATCACCGAAAATATGCGTCAGGCCCCATTATTATCGGATCATGCGTATTCTTTTTGCCATCACATTAATTTTACGCTATACCGAATATATTTGCGTTCACAACTTATTCCGATGCCTTCTTGAATAAATAGATTTGCTTGTTATTCGTTTTTATTATTATGAGATTTATATATATTTTTCGAATATGTAAAATATTAGTGGATATTCATATCTCATTTTCGTTGATAAACATGTAGATGAATTCAACTTTATGGCAACTCTTTTTTAAACGAACTATTTCACTTTTTTCGTTGAAATGTATTTGTTTTTTTAACAGTTATCTACAGGATTTGCAATAAAACAGGTTATATCGTTTATTTCTCCCGCTCTCTCATGACATAATAGCGTGTCGAGGAAGCCAACACTTTGGACGCGAGATCCGTTGCCGCCTTCGGAACCCCAACGGATTCGTTCATAATTTACGATCATCCCGAAAAATCCCGGGATTATTTTTATTCGATAACAATAAAGGTGCCGCTGAGGGTTACCTTTATTATCACTCAGTAAAGGACGACTTTTTTACAACTTTACACATGTTATGATGTGTGAGAATGTTTAACATATTATTCTTTTGATTTCATTCGGCCCTCTTGGAACATTAAAATGATCTTAACATCTGTTAAGCTATAAAAATACTTTCATCATCTACGGTCTGGTTGATTTTATTGATAATAAATGGTTGCATCTATTTATGGACTTTGATTATTTATAGATTTATTTTGGAAGCCAGACTTTTGTATTTAATGAAGTTTAAAAAAATAATAAGTTCTAGGATGTGGTGTTTGCGGCCGATCCGGGCTGTCGGATTAGAGAAGGCTGAAAGTGATCCGTTATAATTTGGAGAGTGGACAGTAACGGCTGGTACGCACAGATTAGCCCCTTCGATAAACAATAGCATTAGTATGCGAGGACGCGTTGACCGGCGCCGATCAGCCCGCTCGTGCTCGGATTAATTTGCCTCCTGGAAATTATGGCCGTTCTATGTGATGTCTAAGGGTAGTTCCTATGAAAACGGATTAGTAAAAATATTGTTTCGTTTACTACTCCAATCTACAAAGCTTTAGTTTACCGTGATTCAATTGACAACAAAAGTGAGATTTTTCAATCATCAAAAATCTAAAATTTTCATATAGAAACTGAATATATATTTAATACATGATGGTGGGATTTAGTCCACCGAAAGGCGACTTAGAATCGATTTTTTTAAATTTTCTTATGGTTGAATCAATAGCAAAGAAATAAATATAATTTTGTAAGTATGCGTAACGAGCAAAGATTGTCAACGCTACGAATATCGATAATAGTGATTTTGTAAATCCGCGCATGTGACGAGTTGACGACCCATATAGTATTATTCTAATACTTTATGTTATATAGCTTGAAGTTTTCCAAGTTATTATATTAAGTATATCCATCAATCTTGAGAACCTCCGTTTGGTTCTTTGTTAAACTTTTGGGTACTATAATATTGATTGATTTAGTGTTGATACTATGACTTCATTTATTCTTATAATCCTTTCATAATTTGTGTGCGCAATAATGCAAGCTAAGCTCAAAAAAGTATGGATGGAAGAATTGTGGTTTAAGATTATAAATGTATTTGTACATTAACATATAAATGAATAGACAGTTAAAAATGTTATAACATTATTAATGTGTATAAATGTTAGACATTATTAATTCAAAAAATCATAAATATAATCATCATAATTGATGTCTAGTCGACACATTTTGACTTCTTGTAATGGAATAATCAAATAATAAAAGCTCTTTATAATTTATGAAGTAATTGAAGCTCTTGTAATTAATTCTAAATTCGTGATAAATTAATAATTTTGGCAGCTATTTAGTTGATAGGTTATAGCAATAAGCGTTAAGTTTATTTACTCGTCCCATAATTTCCTGGTGCGACGGAAACACGAGTACGCCTACCGAATCACCCGCTAAGTAATGAGCCGTTGTTACTAATACTATTCCCTTTTGTAAAAGGGAATTAAGGTATTTTCATGTGAAATTCTATTTAGCACTTTATCTCTATAAGAATAGAGTTTATTATTTGTTCCGGTAATTTACCGACTATCACCGGATGCGTTTTGGCCAAACTTTGTTTTGTAATTGATAAAGGATGTGAAATAATATCTACTACGATATATGGAATTAAACGTTGGATGTTGTTTTCAATTTTGTAGATTAAATTGTATTAGAATCTTTTATCGGTTATTTTGTTTTAACGTATCACTCAATACTCGTTTCAATAGTATTGGCATAAACCAATTAGTATATTCTTAAATACTTAATAATTTTCATTGAATGTTGAAGAGTTTTTAGTACTTTATTTTCCAAAACTCAATGCAAATTAAAATAAGACCATATTTAAGGTATCACTTTCTCAACAAAAAAATTATAATCCCACGTGATTAATATTAATATTATTCAAATGTTCAAATATGAAGGATTGACTGAAAATTTATAAGAAATATTTAAGTCGCTGGAAATCTTTAGTCTTCAAAAATTGAAAAAAAAAACTGATTTCAGTACATTTATTACATATTTAACATTTAATAATTTACAAATTACTAAAATATAATAAAATTGGGTGTACATTTTTGAAATTTTATTTAACTATATAAAGTCGTGCTTAAGTGTCATAAACTAACAAACTTACTTGCACATTTATAAAATTAGTTAGGAAAACACTTATAGAGTGATAAATCTTACTGATTTTATCAGTAACCAAGTAAAAGCACAATAAATCAAACGTTAATTTAGTTTAAGAATTCCGAAGCGGGAAGCGATACATTTGGTATGATCTTTACATCAAAAACACATTTAAAAGAAGTTATATTGGCTTAGGAGAGTTAGCGGGAGGCCATACGCAGCCCGACGCCCGACTCGTGGCGCCCTAAGCCCAGCCCTAATCTTTAAAGATCCGCCACAGATTGTTTGGAAGCTATTCCGTCCATCAAAGTATGATGGATGTAAACTTTCTCTTCTTAAATTTTGATTACAGTATCAAAACATGTCTGCTTTAATCTTTTCTCGCCAACAAATATTAAAATCTCTTCCATTAGATATCGTTTAGGGATTCAACATGAAAACACTTTTTTAAAACAAGCTTTATTCTTCATTTTCTACTCATGAATAGTATCATTACGTGTAGACACGTAAGTTTATATCGTACAATGCACATTGTGAACAATTAATACACTCTTTCATTAAAAACACACTCGTTTGCTTTGGCTTAATTATATTTACAACAATATCATCTATGCAGTGTTTTCTTATAAATTAGCAATTTGGCAACATGTTAACTTTAACATTCACATATTATACGTATCTTATATAAACATTAATTGACAGACGAAATACGGATTTAAGGACTTAAATAATATGCGCTAAATAAAAAGGTAGAATGTTACAATACAGAAAAATAAAGATTATTCCTTAAAATTACTAGATCTGAGTCGCAATTTCGTTCTAGACTTTGGCATTTTATTGGCGGAACGTTAGTTAAATGAGACTTGTATCATTTTGCTTGATGATAAAAAGTTTAAAGAATAAAATACAATAAATAATATTTCGCAACGTCTCAAAATTGATTGTATTTTTACGTATTTTCTTGTTATTCTAAAGATATTATTTTCTCATGAGAATACAATTTCGAGACGTTACCTAAATTATATTATCACAGCAATTTGAAGTCTAAATAATTGGCCTAAAATTAATATCGTTTTGCAGATATAAACAAAATGTAATTCAGTCTTAATCTATTCCTTTAAATAGTACAATTTGTCCAGAAAACAATTTTCTAGTACAATTTCTTAATAAAGTTTGTTATTTCAATAATAAAAATTCTTGTTTAATTTGCTAAGTTAAATATGTCATAATAATATATTTGTTGATAATGTTCATTCAGCCATTTAAATATGTGGCAAATTCAGGATTTAACGTAGTAATTATTTTAAGTTAATAAGAAAAAAAATAATTTAGAAAGTGTCATTAAGTTGGCAAAGTGATAAAATGATGTGACGTGTCTTTCATTGTCATTATAATTAGTCTTTGCTTTATCCCGGGCTAACAGGGACCCGAACCATAAGAAGACGTGCTTCGAGCCAAAGCCAAACACGTAGTGACTCTTAATCTCAAATATTATGATCCAACCGACATATAAACATGAGGATATTCCAATAATTTAGTTATATTAACGTTTATAATATGAGTATTACGCGGATCGGTGAGGCTTTTGTGATATCTTATGACAATAATAATTATGTGTTATTATTATTTTTCATTCTGCTTTTACCCAACATTCATTCTGCTTTTACCCAATTAAATTAATACCGTAAACAAAAACAAGCTTTATTTTGTTCGATGTTTACTCATTAGATAGTTAAATTTATTTTAAATATTTTCTTGGTTAAATTGTACTCAAAAAAATTGTACACCCTAAAAGCTTCTAAATCATTAAGGAACTTGTTATACGTAATATATAATGAATACATTCTCATATAATAAACAACAACATTTCTTCGTAATATATATGATATATAAATTTCGTCTTATATGGTAAAGACGCCACCGCTTACTCTCGTCTTTAAGATTAATCATGTGTGTATTAAAACTACGTTACCTGTCTTCGAAAATTTTGAAAATAAACTCAGATTAAAATATTATGTCACTAACTTTAAGTAAGTGCCAAATTCATTAAGTCTCCTGATTTAAGCTCTACGTAGAGCGAACATCCTAAGCCATAAGAGTTCTAAAATATTCTTATTCTTTCTGATATAGTGTAATAGCTAAGCAGATATTGTGCAAAATTATAGATATAGTCAATCTAAATAATAAATATAGGTACACATATTTTATATGATTGACAGGTGCATATAAATGTATATTTATAAAAGTGTACTTGTTTTTCAAAAATTTTTATCATGTTTTATTAGTATATAGGTTTCAGATGCTATCAAGCATTTAGTATATATATAGTATGGACAGTGTACGTATATTTGTGCTTACAATATTAAAGGTGCATTAAAAACAATTATATAAAATAGAAAGATGCATAAATTGCAACCAAAATCCACGGATGGCTTCTCCTCCAGTTGGCGCAATCTGAAAATAAATGTTACAATTATTACAATTACAAGTCGTAGTCGATTTGATTCTCATCACTTCTTTTATAATTTATAGAAGGAAGAGGAATAGGAATGTAAATTTCCTCTTAAAATTTGTAGATATTTTAAGATGTTATAGAAGCACTAAAAGCTCTCTAAAAGGATATTTAAGATAGCTTTGCATATATTTTCCTTAGTAGTGAGTGTTTAACTTTTCGTTAGCTCATGATCTTTATTGTACTATAGTAGATTTGTCCTTCACTTCCCTGAGATACATTTTATTATACCTTTTTGTTTGTTCTTATCACTAAGCGGAGGACAATTTACAAAATCAAAATATTTGGATATATATTTTTAATACAAATAGTAAGAGTTTAATCCTAAATTTGAATTGAAGACATAAATCGTTTTTCCTTGCTATCCATACAATCTTTAGATAATTTTAATAAATTACATCTTAGTTACTCTCTAAGTCACAGAACCATACAAATAATAATAGTATAGATCTTAGAGCCCAGTAATATGATCTTTAAATATCTCTTAGTTGCCTTATGAGTGACCGGGAAGAGGCTATCAAAAGCTAAATGTTAAATAACTTTTTCTTTGCTTTAAAGTAAATCTTAAGATTCTTACGATTGTATTACCATGTCGGTCGGCCAGCAAGGACTTAATGAAAGTATTTACCTGTGAACTGCGATGCACCACCCACCCAGTTGAGATGCGTCTTCCCGCCACCCTCGTCAGACTTTTGCTTCCCCTTATCGATCTCGTTCAAGTTCGATTGATACTTCGTTCCTGGGGAGACATGTGATTGAATATAGCTTTATTTAATTGAACATTCGCTTGTTTTTTTTTTATTTTGGCGGACTTGTATAGATACATTAATAAATTGATCATTCCTTTGATTACATGTATCATAATAATTTTTATATTATTTAGTTAATGTTATAAATTATTGATGTAACTTTCCACTATTTATAAAAGTACGTCAAAAATCGGAAAGTCAGTTGTCTGAAGCTACCAGCAAGATAAGCTTTTAATCAAACAATATATGTAATGTTTTAACAATCTTCCTGTACAACCGATATGTAACTCATATGGACTCAACAAGTGTCAAAAAAATCTCCGTTAGGGGACTGCGAACCAGACACGTTCGCAGTCCCCTAACTAATTATATAATAATTGAAAGGCGATATTGCTAAATCCTTGGTAAACGAAACGACCGCAAGTAACGCTCATTAGGAATAGGGAAGATTCAATATGGCAAGGGAATGGGCCGGGCGGTCGCCGCAGATATTGAAAAGTTGCGCAATATTGTCGAGTGGCCTAGCCGTAAATTCGTAATGGAAGCAAAAAATACAACAGAACTGCGGTCGATGTTCTAGCCGCGCCGCGTCGCCGCCTGTGCAAAAACAACTCGCCGAAAAACTTACAATCCTCGTAATCTAAATGGATTTTTCAAGTTCATATGCATAAGACGATCCATTTCAAATATTTGAATACTAGAACATTTTTAAAATTCAAAACCATTATATATTTTAACTAGTAAACAGAATATCACAGAAACTGACGTGATTGTCACACATTTTATGAAGTGGAATGACGATTTTTATTCACGTTAGTTTCGGCCACATTTTTAAACATTTTTTTTTGTCTAGCCATAATATTTCATTGTATTGTAATTTGATTTTAAATATAATAATAACCATTTTTTCTTTCAGGCAGCGGGTGTTCGCTTTCTATAATATTAAGTACGGAAGTATAGATTTATAAATAATATTTCTTAAATAAATTTCCAAAAAACAACTTAATTTATCTTCTACTTTAATATGTTCTTAATAAAGCCGAGTACAAAATTTTAGGTTCGTAAATAGAAAACGTTGACACTTGGGTGTAATAGGTTGTTGCGCAAGATGTCGTCGTTGTCCGGCGAGTGGCAACATGTCCGGGAAAATGCCCAACTTCCCAATAACGGCGGAGTAATGACGCGCACCGAACAACTTATGAGCTCCGGTATTACGAGACCGTAATACGATTATATTAATATAACACGATCCACGTCACATAACATTAATACTATAATAAATTCTAACTAGTGGTCAAAATTTGACCGTAATTAATTTTATTTTTAATTATAAACATATTTTTTTAGATTTGGAGACTATGTTTTTATTTTAAGTTACTTACAAGTTGGATTCTTTTATAGGGGTTTAAAAACAGACCTATTGAGTACTGATCATGAATTCCTATTTTAATATTAATCGTAGACACACATCCATAATCCATCTATTTAGGAAATATTTATAGAATTAAATTAGTTGTGGTGTGCTTAGATTTGAAAGATTAATAAAAATATCATAAAATACTCATTAAGACTTGTAAATATCTTCCATATATCTCATGTTTATAAGCGATTTGTTTGTATTTTACGAGACCATAACATTCGAAGCCAGTTAACAGCTTCACAACAAGCAAAGCGCCGTAATAGTTTACGATCTATAAACATATATAACGACCACTAATAATAACTGAAACAGCAGCAAACAATGAAAATAAACTGAACGATCTCCAGGGATACAACCCGTAAAGGTATATTATCTCTTAATAAACGGAATCACTGGCATAAAAATCTTGTTTGAATGCATTTTATCGGTAACGATATCAGGTATAAATGAACTCATTTTGCCCTGGTTTTATTGATAGTCAATACTTCGATATACCTGGAAATATATATGTTACGTATTCGATTTATTTACGAGACAATATTTGCATATACTACATGTAAACAATTAAGTAAATTTAAACAAACAAAATGATATTGATTTAGTTACGTACGTCGAGGGCGATAATAAATAATATTTATTCGATATCACTGAAGATGCGATACGTTTATATATGGCTAATTAAATATTTTTTTAGTTTTAATTACAAAATTTACTAATTTTACCTTTATCTGTCAATGGAGTATCTTTTCGCGGTGGTCGCGATGGAGGAGGCATCGTTATTGCTCTAGGATCCGGAGTCGTTGTTGGTGGCGATGACGCTAAAAAGTGTTCAATGTGTTTTTGTTTACTTTATATCCAAATCTTTATTTTAATACATTAAAAAAACAAGCTTACTATATAATCGAATAGTGCCATCCGATTCTCCTCTTGGATTTTTAGCTACGCATTTATACGTTCCATAATCTTCAGTAACAATGTGTCTAATGAGTAATTTCATATGAGTCTTATAAGCTGGAATTCCGACTGTATTTTCCATATGATATTTAGGGCTCTCATGTATCATGTGTCCATCATCACGAGTCCAGTAATTCATGGATGTAGGATGAGCTTCAGTAAAACA
>JAOPUB010000002.1:1561488-1574609 GCA_027564055.1 Neptis clinioides
ACACTCGGGATCCACCGAAACCGTAGCATTCTTCTCTTCATTCCCCCTCCTCCCTTCCTACACGGTGGTAACGCATTAAAAATTAAATTAAATGTTAGTAATAAACGTCCTTCAAGATACTCATGATAAAGTGTTAAACAAAGACTAATATTTATACTCAACAGTTGTTTTTTCTTTTTTCCTCGAACTGCTTGTTCAACCCTTCGTTTAACATCATCCAGACCTTCGTAATGATCCACACCCTCAATGAGCCAATAAGCGTTAGCCAACACGAGGCGCCCTAAAGCACGAAATAAACATTTCGCCCTAAATTTCCTCCTCATCAGCTCCTCAGGATCCTTGAAATTAAGTTTCACATTTAATTACTCTAAATTATACAAAAGAAAGCTCGAAAACTAATGAATTGGAAAAAGAAGTCTCAGGAACCATTAACCAGATATTTAAAAAATATTTCAGTTATAAAAATGTAGTAGCCCTGTTGCGGATTTTGGACCTCTCCGACCAAAGATCATGAGTAAGTAGTAAGTACGTACACTAAATAGTTATGTCGACATTAGTAGAATTTATGCTGTTAGTATTGGACGGAGCATATGTGCAGTCCTTTGACTGCACTGGCTATCCAATACAAATATTGTCTAAATATTTAAGGTACACAACTCCAAAAAAATAATGAAAGTTCATGCAATGCATCATGCAGAGCGAAGTGCTATTTTAATAGTTATCATTTTGTCGTGTGCAAGCAACTTTTTGTCTAAACTCTAAAGCATATTAACAATATTTCTCTTTTAATGATTATGTAGGATCATCAGTAATCAAGCAATAGAATTGAAACATTAAAATCTAACCACATACCGTTTCTTTCTTTGCACCTCGCGTCGCCATTATAACAAAAATCTAATCAGTCGCAATAATTATAAAGGTTTTTAAATATAAACTTAACAAAAAACAAATAGTAATTTTTTAGCATATAAATAACATTTCATGACAGTTGACTTTTGGGTTTTCTTTTTCAAACATTGTTTTAATGACTAAAAACTGCATATAAATAAATAAAAAAATAATAAAACAAATTTTAAGAATTTAACACTTAGAATAAGTATTTCTGGTTAATTCAATTAAACAAATGAGAGACAAAAAATAAAACGGACCACTTAGGGCAAATCACCTTTTATTGAAAATTCCACATCATTAAAAAATTAAAAATAATATTATCATATTTAACAAGGTTACAAGTTGGCTAGCCATTTGTTAATCAACATGTACTATAAAATTGATTATGTGATGCTTAGCTGTATCACTAGACTATATTAAAAATGGATATGGAATGCCGTTTTCCTGAAGTGTCAGTTAGCCCATTTAATTTCATCCAATAAAAATGACGCATCTGGTATCCTGGACAGGAGAATAATTAGAGGAGACGTAAAATGGACACGACAAACGGAGCCACAAGGCGACCAGCAAAATCTAGTAGCCAACTCGAACTATTTGATGAATACTAAACAATCTCTCATTAAAAGATGTAAGCTTTAACTTTTTATATTATCACATTCAGACCTTTTTTGACAGCCTGACAATATCCATGTTAATCCATAATATTAGGTACCATCAAGCTAGAGTAAGATATTAATTTTATTTCAATGCTGATACCTAGTATTAAGTAGCTATACATTTCTTATAGTGTTAGTATGGAACAGCTTACGTAAACCCACAGCATTTTCGAAATTCCTCCGATTCAAAACTGCTTTCTACTGCAAAAGAAAGTAGACATTACACATTCATCAAAAGATTTTATATAATGTACCAACGTGTGTTACACAATTACACAAGAAATATGTGCACAAAGTATGACTTATCTCTTATAAAGATCTCTTCCAGCGGCCTTTGAATGTGAGACTGGTTTGAAAAGTAAAAGACGCGGGAATAGGTACTGTATAGTAAAATAACAAAATACAAAAATAAAAAACACATAAAAAAATAATAGGGTATCATAGGTTAAGGAACTTCCGATTAAGAAAAAAAAAATTATAAAATAAAACATATTATGGCACTATTCTTATTTATATTACAATAATATATATATAATTAATCCCACCAAACCATAAACCAGCTTAGTAAATATCTTGCTTTATAAAAACTTTCCTCCACAATATTTAAAAACCAAAAAGTCTCTCATCACTTATGAAGTTATTTGTAAATACTTTGTCACAAATAACAAACTTTTTATACTGTATGGTATTAAACATATTTTGAAATAATATATTATTTGATTTTATATCATGCACATTACCACACAATGAATTAAAATATCAAATTTTTTTTATTGTAACTACTAATAAATTTGAGTTGTAAATTTTCATTTTATGTTAGCTATCAACCATATGATATGAATTAGTAAGAGATATAATAAAGAAAGATATAAATAAACATTATATTTACCTTTAGGAGGTGGAGAAAGAGGTAGAAGTAGAGTTTGTTTCTTCAAACATGGCAACACATTTGGCTGAAATATTATTGTCCTGAAACACTTCATCTCATCAAAAACTGATGCATGGACATATTTAAAGTTTAGCTATGTACCAGATTAAATTTTGAATGTTATGGCAAAATCTGTACACCCTAACCATTTATGTCCATATGGTGTGCAAATCTACATTTCCTTCAAATGGTCTTTATTTTTTCATGAGAAATTTCAATATGTCTAACATTAGTGGCGAATCTCTGCCTTGGTTTCTTCAACATTATAATTTTTAATTGCAAATCAAATAGAGTGCAGCAAGAGAGAAAACCCTCAGTGAAGGCTGCACCTCTGGTTTATGTTCCACATTAACCAACTGGCAACCATATTGTACTGCTTTCTGACTAGTACTTGAAACAGCATGATCAGTCTACTTTTTGTGCAATCTATAATTCTTCATCTTATTTTTTGACTCTTAGTAATTAAGAATGTTTACAAGGACTAAAGGCATTAACCTGAAAAAGTCAAAAAGTTTTTTTATAATATATACTAGCTTATACATAACTTTAAGTCTGAGAAGTATAGTAAGAAAAATTTTGGTATTGTGAAAGTGCTGAGTACTATTAAGCCTTTTGACCGGTTATAAGTTCCGACACAATGAGACTCACGGAATACTTACAGATATCTGTAAAGTTGTTTCCGATATGAAAGGTCTTCTATGAGACAAACTTCAGTGAGTGTGTGCAGGAGCAACATGATTTCAGTCCCGTTTTTCTTTTTTACCATCGATCTATCAGAATAAGTGTGGGGTCGTGGCTTTTTCAATATGCCGTCATTACGTACGGTTTCAAATTTTTTGGTGCGGACAGCAGAGGAGTAGAACGCTTAACCGGTGCCTGTGTTCCCTGATATTATGACATGGGTTCCTTGAAGATAAGACTGAATAGGCAATTCGACTCTTTTTTCTTGCTGTGCAACAAGGTGTATGCAGTATGCACAAAAAATCAACAAACAATGCACAAACACAAAGTACTTCGCCAATGTCACGTATATTGAGCAACACAAAGGAGATTGGCCGGTTGCACTAATAATTGCTTGTCTATATTGTATACATATCGCTTTAGAATATTGATTATAACCTACAACGTGGTCTTTTCTATTTATTACTTTTTTTAAAGTTAAGACTAATCATAAATATATTTGAGTATAATCATATTATCTTTGATAATCATACACGTTTATTTATATGTTATTTGTTTCTGGTATATTTATAAGTAGAATTTCTTGATTTTTTATAATCTTATTCACTCATTAATCATACAAAAAATAAGAATTTAGTAACCCAACAGTTCTATGCAAAAAATTAAGAACAAAAAAATAGGCACTATTTTATGCCTATTACATAAGCTTAATTATGTATTAAATATACACTATTAAGCTTATGTATATACAAATCCAGCAAAATTATATAATAAACAAATATATATGCATGATAATTTTTTATTTTGGGTAAACGAATTTGGGCTGGCAACACTACAGAGAAGAGGCGGAGCGAAATACATTATAATAATTCATAGATTGGTGCCTAAATTGGAATTTAGATTGGTATATATGTGCCGGCCTTAAGTTTTATTAGAATTTTTAGTTGCCGGCGAAGATATAACTTTCCGTACATCTACTGTCAAATTAGTTAATGTTACGGGTAGTAAAATTAAAATTAAACTTTTCAAAATTAAAATTAGTGTCACTGTTAAAAATATTAGTAACTTCAGGCAGGTAATTGTAGGCCAGAGCAAGCAAAAATAGTCATGTGAGCGTGCTGCTGTTATTGGTACTTGCATCCGCGACATCTTGGATTTTGACAAATAGCAGGCGCGCGGGACACATCGCACAAGAACACACACAGCGCATAAGAACTAATTGCTTGTTACGAACTGCTCTCGCCCCGTGCTCTCTGCTAACAAGACCCTGATAGTACCTTATAAACATTCAAATCCGCACCAACACTTACGTTCCGGTACGGACTAATGAAATAAAAAAGATTCTTAAGTACCAAAAACCAAAAGTGTAGAGATTTGTATTTTAATTATTCGATTGACGTGTAACATCGTCGTGGTAAAGTATTAAGAGCATGGGAGTTATACTACGCAGAAATACTCAGGAAATGATGATAACATGCAATTTAAACAGAAAGGGAGGTAAAGGAGACGTATTCACGTACAGCTCACGGCCGTACCCATGATACAGCCACACCACAACTTTTTCTTTTATTTAACTGTTGTTATATAATCAGTGCTGGCCGAGATGAAAAGTAAAACGAAAACGAAACGGTAATCAAATCCGTAAGGTGTATCTCTGATCTGTTTTCTACAACTTGTAACGCGGGGCCTGACCCGTTAGTAGACTTCAACCGCCTCTTTAGGCATCCTGATTAGTAACACGCATAGCCAATTACTCATTTGATCTGAGTTATGCTCTGATGTCCCGATAATACTAATATGCTATGTTATTCACCCTACTCTAACTGCACTGATCTAACTGATACTGCTTTCAGATGCCGATTCACACTAAACACTGATTTTACAAACTGTAGTATAAACTTTATAACACTAAGTAAGAAGTAAAAACCACACTGATAAAACGGGGTGGGATCCGCTAGTGATACTATTAACTGTTAACATGGTGCTTGACCCACTAGTATCCCCAATGCCTCGCACATCTAAGTATTATACTCGTCTTAGTACTGCTCTGTTACTCACTCTACTCTAATTGGACTGATCTAACTGGCACTGATAATACTTTCAGTTGCCACGCCCAATACTGATCCTCACTGATTAAACACTTTTCGCTCTGAGACCGATAGCGACCAAACAACGACCAACTGACTAACAAAATGTGACAATATTTAAAAAAATCCTTTTTATACATTACTACTCTCACTACTACTTATTTCTAAATCTATTCTTGACATCAGTAAACTATTCACGAACATTTAACGAGATTGTTACGAACGTACTGAGTTTCACTAACTTTTTTATTTTTAAGTATATTTTTAACATTTAGCTTCGTCCCCTGAAATTGCACAAAAATTAATTTGTCGCCAGGGACGAGCGCTGTGCTTTACGATTTTAAAACCATTGTCGGATTAAAAATCGGCGTGGTACGAAATATCGATTCCTTCATCAATCGTTGCCAGAGCCAAAAATAAGCTACTTTATATAATTTTTTATATATCTGTGAACATCTGAAGATGATTTGAGAAATATTGATATTTGACTTTTGACATTTAATGTCGTAAAATTAAAATACTATTAGTCGTGTTTTGTGCTTTTTGCGGTAGAAAAGTAAATAAATAGATTTTAATAATTTTCTTTGTTGCAGATACGTTTAATTGACATATCCACCATGGTAAGAAAGACGCTATGTTACAAAGAATTGAGTTTACTTAATACAAGTCACGCTATTTCATTTTATAACGATTTTAAATTATTTACGTATTAATATATATCTATTATTACGTATTTAATAGTAAACTATCCTCGCTCTCGCATTGCTGTGAACTATTGTAATCTATTGGCTCGTTTATTTCTTAAAACTCAAAATTTGGCTGTGTTTAAGATGAAAGCCAGCCGGTTTGACTTTTTCCTTCATTTTCAACGGTTATCACCATATTTAAACCATACAAGATCTTAACATATTATAGACCTAAAACTTTCTCATAAATCTTTGTCTATTATTGAAAACCACATGCAAAACGGTTCAGTAGTTTTTGAGTTCATTGTCAGTAGGTAGAATAAGTAGTGATTCGGACCATAAATTAATTAATCACGCCTTGCATTGAACAAACATCAAATGAATGAAACTTATATATTTAATTGTATTTATAATTATTTAAACTTTAAATCCTGCACAAATTTGAATGTACATTATACAAGTTTTAGATATTGGATTATCAGTCTGTTATTCATCAGAAATTGCAAAATAAAATGGTGTGTGACAATGTGACAGCCTATGACTTGAGTGCAAGTCAACCATGCTTAGGATGAGAGTCAAATTATAGATTTTACATCAATCCTCAATTATTTAAACATGTTATGTACATAGAGTGTAAAGTCTATATAATTTCACTTAATATAATAACAAATTCCCTAAAGCTAAACCGACTGTGATTAGTTCAGCTGTTTTTTCATTATAACAACAAACTATGTAGTGTCACATGCAATATCCATAATGATTAAAATAATCTGTCAGAATAATGTAAAAAAAAATACTTTTTATATTGCTCAGAATAGTAAGAATGGTTCCTATATAACATACATATGCTAATTGTTTTATTAAATCTTTATCAATATACATGTAAAATAAATTGCAGTGTCTGTTTTTAATATTTAAATAATCACTGGAATGGCTATATAATATGAGACTGTCACTTGACGATAGCTGTTTGAGTTACATGAAAACATAATACTAGGCTCATATTTTAAAACTAAACTATAATTAAATTTTATAACCACTAGTAGAATAATTCAGAATTTTTATTCTCTCCTTACAAATACAACTACCACGTACCAAAATATGTGAACTCTGCAGTGTTGTTATATTGAATTAACACTTAATTTTTGATGGAAGTGGCTGCTAAACAGTTGCCAACAGGACTAGATCTCCTTGCTCTTCATGGCTCCCTATAAACATTCAATCAGATGTTTAGAGGCAGCCTGAGAGATAATTTTTTTTTTTTGTATTTAATGTTATATTCTATATATTTGTGAAAGATATATGCCACTATCGAGTATCTGCCCTGGTGTGAAAAATTTGTAGATGTAATGCTGTATTCATATGCAATTGTATAATAAAAAGTTATTTTATAAGCTTCTATTATAATATTACAGAGTTTTGGACTGCCATCTATAAAAGTGAAACCTGAGTATGCGGATAACAAAGTCCAAGAAGGCCCTTTTGGGATACCAAATCCTATGGTTGCTGGACTTTCTGCCACAAAAAACAACTTGAGCAAGTCACATCCTTTGCAAGCATCCGAACAAAATGTAAGTTTAATTTGTATTTATTTATAGTTTCCTAAATATGATTTAACAAAGACTTTTAAGACATTAGTTTTAGTATACTGTTATTGGTGTAAAAATCATGTTACACCAGTAACAGTATCTTGTAAATGAAAAAAAATGCCACCTTTTATTATAAATAACTGTGCATGTGCAGTTTGATAAATACAGCACTGAACTGATTTTGATGAAATTTTGTATGGACATAGGTTAAGACCCTGGGAAAGTACATTCGCCACCTTTTTTCTCGAAAGAGTGCTTGAAGGGGTTGATATATTTTTTTGTTTGTGATGTTTTTTGTTTGTGAAAAATACTGGATGTACTTTAATTTAGTTATACAATAAGATAGCTGTATTTTGTATTTGCACATACACATAGACTATAATTTATAAAATTATAATGTGAAATGTCCAAAATTTATGGTTAAGTGTCAAATAAACAGGAGAAATTTATGACATCTGAGAACTATTCTGGCATATGCTGAAAAACCGTGCGAACTACTTATATCTAATAATTTCAAATTAAACCTAAATACACTTGCTAAACTGCATCCAGTCGGATCCAGGGCTGATTGAATAGCCATATTCTAAATATGCTTATGTAGCTATATGGCTTTTTAAAACTACATAGCTATGTGGCTAAGTGGCTATGTAAATACATGTAGTAAACATTAAACCTGATTACTTCTATAGTCAGTCAATTCTTATTAAATAAATGATGATAAGGTTTTATTTATTAATTTTTCAGTTTCATCTGAATGAAGAAAAAATGACAATGGCTATGCTTCGTAACATTCAAGGACTCCATGCTCCAATGAAGCTCTCAATGGAAAGAAGATTTGCCAGCCAGGTGAGAAAATTATATAGGTTATATTCTAAATTTTAATATTAATTTGATATTTTCTTATTTCTTTATTAACAAGGTACACATAACAGGTTAAAATTAAACCTTTTGCATATAAAAGCTAGAATAAGATGCCCTAAGCTAAAACCTAAAATGTGCGTTCAACATGAATTTTTAAAAAGCTTTAATTTAACGTGAGTAAAAACTGTGATTTGTGTCCATAAAATATGAGAAAATCACGTTGACAAAAATTAAGCGAAACGAAGACATCGTTTCGTTTAAAAAACCTTATGTTTAAAGTAAATTTAAAATCTATATGCCTTCATTATCAATCAGGATGTGTGTAGTGTAGTACCTATCAGAATGGTGAAGGATTGATTTTAAAATATGGCAACACTGTATCACCTATATTTCTCAGGAATAGAAATAAAAAGCTTTTTGTCAGTGAAAGAATTATTGAAATTGGTTCAGTATTTTCAGAAATAATATCCAATTTACAAAATTGCCAGTTATAAACACATAAATGACCATATCTTTTTAATTATTACTAATTTACATTGCCAAACTTATGTTACCAGGAAAGGACGTAGCTTTTGATCGGGAAAAGAATTATCAAAATCGGTTCTATAGGTTAGATTTTGCATATTTAACCATATAACCTATTCATATAGTAATGTGGATAATATGTGTTTAATGTTGTGAGAGCTTAAATATTTTTATTTTGCAATAATTTATTGAGAATAGTTTGTTAACGCTACTGCACAGATGCATGTTCTCAAGATGTTGATTCTTCTAAAGTTTATTACAGATAAAGCGTCAACAACCTATTGAGTATAGATTCGAATGTGAAACTTCAAATACCACATACAAATTAAACCTATTGTAAAACTTCTGTGGCATTTTATTGAAATAAGCACTTTTTTATTACAGGTTGGCCATCTTCCTTTTCTGCCAAGTTCAAACCTACAACATGATGTATTCACCGGTAGATATCTAGATATTGGCTTTGAAGATATCCTGAACACCTCAGAATATCAAGAAATCTGTGGACAGCCTCATGCAGTGGTTGAAAAATCTTTAGGTCTGCTTTAAAATATGTAAATAATAATAATAATAAATAAAACAATTTTGTAATTTTTTTATAATTAATTTTTAACAATATCGAGTATACGCAGCTTGCATATTTTTTTTACTTCATTGATACCAATGTCAATTTCTTGTTCTCTAGTATTTTTATACCTTTGTTGTAGTCCTTGAATAATTGATTCTACTTTATTTTCTCGTGCACATATTATGAAGGGAAAACCAAACTTTTCTTTGTATCTGAAAAAATAAAACTGTCATTACACAGATTAAAAAGAAAAATATTTAAAGACTTAGTCGACCCGCCTAACGTATAATACATAGATTTATCAAAAAAAGATTTAATTCCTGATATGTTGTTGCTAAATAGCGCTTACGACAGTAAACATATTTTATCATTATCCCACTGGAACTCAGAATTTTGCCGGGATAGAAAATAGACTTTGAGGACGTCCATGAATTACGTGAGATGTTTTTTTAATTTTCTGTACCTTTCTCCCCCCCTGGTAAGATGTGAGTTCGTATTCAACCCCATCCCGCAATCTTACGTGCGATTTTTCAATATGTGGGTTTCTTAGATCAACGCGATTGTTATTGTAATAAGATGAAGATGAAAACAATTTGCTTCGTGCTATGTGTAATAAAAATTTAACAATAGAATACTCAAATCGTAATTACTGTGATTAAAAACGAATTTCTACTCCACTATTTGCGAGTAGTTTTTTTTTTTATTTATTTCAAATATATCCTGGGCAATGTCTATACCCTAATTACGAGATAGCGCAGCGATGGATTCAAAAAAAACTCAAAAATTTTACTTAACTTTTAATTAATTAATCCTAATCCACAATGTTATAGCTAACTTATAAACTAGATGGTGACCAATCGGTTCTAAGTGTGAAGTCGAAAGGCGACGCTCCTCCGCTGTTCATGCGTTTTGTTTCAGCCCGTAAAGGTGTTGCGCAAGATTGCATCGTCGCATTGTCTTGAACAGGGATGGATTCGTAACACGCTTAAAAACAATATTATTTTGACTCTCAAGTACTTAAACCCATTTTTTCGGAACTAAAAAAAAATCATATGTAGAAAATATCATTTTTTTTCACCCTTGTTGCTGTATTGATGTTGGATATCAAAACAAAATTTCTCAAAGTCAACAATAACAAGCGGGGCCAGGACGAGCTTACAGATTAGAGGACATATAATAAACGAAATTTTCACTAAAGCTAAGTTGACGATGACGTTCAAAACTAAAAACTTTATCGGATTTCGTTCATGTGTTGCATGGATTTTGGGATTTATGCATCGCATCACACATAATCTTTCTTATGCACCAGTTATGTGTAAGTTGATTAAATTCAATCTTAGTAAATAAAAAAAAATTTAAAGTCCGCTTGTAGTTAATAACAATAATTAAAATTTAAAAAGTTCCTTATAAACTCTCTATCGTATGATTCACGGGCTTAAGTTTGAATCATGGATAGTTCTTTTTATCAAGATTGCGGAGGCAATATAAGAGGAAGTTTGTTAGCTCAAATTCGTGCCGGGTCATATCTTACCTATCTTAAGTGCTACGGCTCTCAGCCGCTGTCTAATTTATATTGGACTTGAGGAAAGTTTGCCCATTTTATTATGCAATGAGACGGTAACCCCTCTAATGACGGCAGCCTGACTCCACACAGTAACCTGAAGCTTCCGAGTTATTAAAGAGGACTTAATATTAGAATTTGGTGTAGACATCATTTGTAAAGTCCAGTGGCTGATTGTTAATAAAGCGTTAGTGTTTATTAAGGTCGGAGGTTACGGGACGGAGGTTGCGGCTGTGATGGCGGTGGCGGTGGCGGCGGATGTAAATCTGATCTGCGTAATTGTGGCCGGCGTCTAATCTAATCACAGCGGTGCCGGTGTGCCGCTGCCGGTGTGTGTCCGTCTACAAGCGCTGATTGAATTAGGAGCCGCAGTTCGACACCGCGCAATCTCTCTTGCTAAATATCATAATAAATTATTATCATAACATCAAAATAATTATAAATTAATTTTATGTATGCCTTATATTGGTTTAGTAGTAGTAATAGTTATTTTGTAGATTTTTTGAACTTGCAACTTTTGTATATATGCATATACGTATCCTCAGCCGATTGAGATAAAATTTCGATTACAAATTTAGAATTTATTGACAATATATGGATACATACTTGATGTCAATGTGGCAGCATTTTCACCCTTATTTACCAATGAATGCAAAAAAGTGTTAGTACCGAAATAATATTATAATTACAAATATCTATAAACAATCATCCATACATAAACTATTAACATTTGATTGTCAATACTCTATTACAATTTTAGACGTGTTTGTACTTAAAATACACAATGTAATATTTTTAAACTAAATATAAATATAATATCAAAGATATAGTAGATAAAAAATGCAATGTACCTAACATTGATATCTAGGTGGCACTAAATGTTTAAAATTTGTAACGAAGCTGGCAGATGCAAATATGATATTTGAAATGGCGGTAGCGGCTAACTAATTTGATTTTGCTGCGGATCCTAAACGAGTTAGGGTAAGCTTGGAGACATTCTTGCTAAAGGATGCTTGTCGGTTATGCAGGACGTAGTTTGTTATGTTCAGATTGAATTTTCTGCATTGGTAATTTGGTATAATTTACTGTATTAAAATAGTATCTTACCTCTAGCTATGTATTCTTATATAGCGCTTCTAACTCCTAAAGTGATCCAAATAACTTTACCTGCAGACGATTAAAACTGATTCTAAGTTATCATTTTCTTGAAGATCATATTGAAGTTCTCTCATTTAGTAAGGATCACCTGTTCCAAAGTTTTAGAGTAGAACTTAGGGAAGCCTATTAATTCGTTATCTTTTAACCACCTTGAATTTGGGCCCTTCTTTCTTTTTATCTTAATTGTAGAGGCATTAAGGAGGCAAAGTTGAAGTTGTGAGTCTTGGTAGAGCGACGCGTCCCTCAAGACATGCCTGGAAGGCGTCGTTTGATTTATAATGGACTCGTTGCAAACTTTAGCCATTCTGCCGCAACCAACCTCCTTAACGACGAACCCCATCGCCGGAGGAGATGATTCGTAGACGTGTTTAATAATATTACGACAGATTTAATTATGAAACGTTTAAGGAGTTTCAACTTAGCTATTATCTTTATTCCTTTCATTTCAAGGTACCTTTAGAATATTTTATAATTTTTTTTTAAATATTATATTAATAATAATATATAATATTAAATTATTTTTGTTAAATTTAGACCAACTAATCCAGTGTTGTCTTGTTGGTTGAAATTGAGATGCTACAAAAAGAATATTCTCTTCTCAAAAGCTTGCTAAAAAACTTTCATAAAAATTTTCTCTTACTAAAACATTAAACATATTTTAGAGATGTAACGTAAAAATAAAAGCAATACAGTAAATATTTTATGAAAAGACACATGTAACTTGAAAAACGAGTGTGGCAAAACGATGGGCCACTAAGTAATGCAATCGCGCACACAGAAATAAGTGAACATCTTGCGCGAGACGGCTTAGCTTACTTCTACTAAAAGCCCACTTAGAGATCTCTTCGACTACGGATTTGTGTCGAGGGTCCTCTAACTTTGCTCCGATCTTCAGCCAATAAGCTATTTTTGGAATTGAACTAAGTAGAGATC
>JAOPUB010000002.1:1604140-1615282 GCA_027564055.1 Neptis clinioides
GTTCCCTGAACGATACCATCAAAAGGGCTCTTGCCACCATTGATGTTCCTGCTCTTATTGAGCCATCAGGGATCAGTTGTGATGATGGCAAGAGACCTGGTGGGATGACGCTGGTCTCTTGGGAAAAGGGACTGGCCCTTTGTACTGTGTACTCACATAAGAATTGCAGTTACTTTAGAATAGATTTCATTTCGTGATTTTTTACTTCAGTTTTAAGATGTCCAGTGACAACTTTGTATAGACTTCAGACACTAAAAATATGACCTAATATACGTTTTGTCTGAACCCATAAGCATTAGCAGCGCTACTTAATTTCATACAATTATAGAGACTTACTTTTCTAAAACCTTATTATCTGTTATATTGGAAGCATTGTTGTACCAACTTAACAAATGCAATCAGCTGACCGCTGTCATAATAACTGATAAGAAACATCTCATCCTTGTCACAATTCACCGTTTGTGTTCAAAACATTACCATATCTTCTCTAGTCTAGTCGTATTATTATTAAGTGTGGGACGAGATGGGTGACCTGGATTATCTCTTCAAGCCTATTATCCTCGTAACTGGATTTGGTCCATTTCTAAATCATCCAGTAAACGCCAGTTGGGAGGCTGTGAAGTTGATGAATAAAGATGAAATAGAGAAAAAGCATAACGTGGAACTGGTGTTGCTGGAGATACCGGTCACCTATCAAAATGTAGATGAATTCGTTCCTGCACTCTGGGAAACACATACCCCTAAGGTAATTTTTTTTCTTTAAAAAAAAAACTGAATTGGAATTTATTTAGAGTAGCGAAACTTTGATAGGTAGGTATAAGTATTTAATAAAATATGTTTACTTACTTAAAATTACCATTTTTGGGTACTTCTTCTCTTCTTTCTCTTTCTTTCTTAGAATATTGTACCCCCTCAATATTTTGGAAAATTCTTTAGAAAATCTCAAATTTTGTATGGACTTTCGAATATCGAATCCACTTTAGATTTAGGAAATATTTTTTTTCTATATTTCTATAATACTTATTCATTATATAAATTTAAGGTAGTGAATACCTCTCCAAAATTACTATGAAAACGAGGAACATGGAGGACATGAATTTTCCAAAATTCATATTTTGAAAACTATGAATTTCCTGAAAAAATAGTGTATTTCTGTTTTCAGAAATACTTTATTTTTTATTTGTTTAGGATAGTGAGTGATCGAAAAAGAATATTTTAAAATTCTAGAGCGGGCTAGATATTCTTAAGTCCATACAAAATTTGAGATTTTCTAAGGAATGTTCAAAAATTCATATTTTGAAAAGTATAAAATTTTTTAAAAACTTGTATCAGTTTCGATATCGAAGATATCGAGGGGGTACAATATACTAAAGAAGTGCCAATTTTTGTAATATCTTTCATTAAAAAATTTTGGGGTCCCATATTGTTAAAGTTTATCAAGTAAAGAGTAATTTATATCAAAACAATATATTGTTTTAAACAACAACTAAGCAAACACACACAGAGACACTATAAACAAACCATGTAGTAGACTCCAAATATGGCTTGTTTTGTATGGCTTGTTAGTAGCCTAGAAGTAAATTATCGACAGTTATTAGATTTAACATAACATTCCAGTTAATGATTCATGTTGGTGTATCAAATGTAGCAAATAAAATAACAATAGAGGCTCAAGCTCACAGAAAAGGCTACCAAAAATTAGATTACTTTGAACAATGTCCTGCAAACAATATGTGTCCTGCCGAGGGGGCTATAAGAATACATACCAAATTGGACGTTGAAAAAATATGTAAGGAATTTAATGAGAGCAGTCCACTTGGAAATACAGCTGCCATCACTTCAAAAGATGCTGGAAGGTATGTTATGGTCAACTTAACTGGCAATATAACTGATTTTGACAGGCATGTACATATAATCTGTAGTATGTCTGTAGAACAACTTAAATAAGTCAAAGAACACATTGAAAGCTTTATTACAGTCATCGGTGACATAACATTCACTGAATGTAATACTTATTATACAATTCATAAATTTGTAAATATTATTGTGACATGTCACGCTTTTTTGCAACCAGGTAAGGGACTGAATTTTTCTGACTTACTGGACTGTTTGTGTGCTCAGAAAGAACAAAATATATGATAACATTTTTTGTATCTCTTGGTCCACTTTTTAGTCTGGTTGGTTTTTTCACTTTGAGTTTTAAATCAAAGCTTTGTAAACAATGCTTGAACAATGTTGCATTATTTTTTTAAATTTTATCTTTATTAAAATCTCTGCATATAATTAATTTATGACCCTTATTCCCTTAATAAATATTAAATTCTAAACTCGTACATCAATAATAAAGTCATAAATTGATATGCAGATATATTTATCTTGTTCTTGCGACGCCCCTATAAAATTGCATCGTCTTATTTGCATGAGATAACACAGACAATAGTTATTTGTCTTTCATATAACTTACAAGTTACAACTTATTTATTAAAATATATTATTATAGTTTAAAACTAATCTATTTGTTTTCAAATTACTAGCTTTTGTTGGATTGCAAACTGTATTCCTGTTCTCCTCCTACTAAAATAAATACTTGTGTCAGGAGTGGGCCACGTCAGTAGTCCATGTCGTCGATCGTGAGCCCAATGCCTGAACCATTCAGCTACTGACGCTTATTATTTATAGATATATAAATTATCTCATTCGTTTTTAATTAATGATGGTAATTTGTTATTTGAGTAATCGTAAAAAAACGCGCGAAATTCTCGCGTTATGAGTGTTTATCTGTACTTTTACTAGGGGTGATCGATTTGTAAAAATCGATCTTATATGTTTTTTCGATTTTCATTTAAACGACTATTAAAATCCAGTAATATTCATTTAATGATATATTTAATAAAAAGATATTTTTATTTAATATTTCCTACATTCTGATTGGTGCAAAATATCATACGAACGTCAGTGTGCCAACACAAAGATAAAAACTAACCAAATAAATATGCCAACATGACAGAAATCATTATTAGTTCCATCACAAGTATTCTAGGCGTACCGCTGAACTCTTAGTCTAAAGTATAACCACCAGGATTAATATCATAGTAGCCAGGACGTCATGCTGCTGCTCTGCGTATAGACCATCATTTCTCTTCTTTAACTAGTACTATATTTCATTTTTTCAGATATTTATGCGAATATATTTATTATACGTCGCTGAGCGTGGACAATACGCGAACTCTCTTCGTCCACGTTCCAGAGGTGCACGTCTACTCCTCGGAACAAACCGCCAGAGCGTTGGAGAGAATTCTAGATCTCAGCTTAGAACAAGTCACAGTGATGGATTCAGCCAAAGAAGTCACAGATAAGCTACAAAACACTACTTTAAATTCACATAATTAATTTATAATCTGTTGTACTATAATTCATTATTTTTAAATATAAGGAAAACCGCCAAATGATTATATAGAATATTTATGTATGTAAAAATAAAAATTTATAATTTTTTAACTGGCAACATACAAATAATAATACTGTTTACGAACATTGTCAATGCGGAAAGGAGGTGTAGTATGAAAATTACGTGAGGTGTTTAAGTGGGGAAGGGGGTCGAGTCAAATCTCATCTAATTTTACGTTGGAGAGAGGGGGGGTCTCGGCAAATATAAGGCATTTTTTTTTTCTGATTGTAACAAACTATGCTATTTTGGTCCATTTAATCCAGATCGTACATGCTTAAGATTTAATCTTAAGCGTAAGCCGATTATCATTCACTAATTCGTTTGAAAGAAAATAATTTCATTCATAGTTCGACGTCATACATCTACTGACGGTCAAACCAAATCTGAAGCAATTTTTTTTTTCTTTTTACAATGACAATCCCATTCGTTTTATGTGGATTATATTGTAAACTCTCACGTCAGATTGGGGGAATGAGGAGGGGGGAGGGGGTTGAATAAAATCTCACGACGAATAATAGTAGTAATAATTAATATACAGAAAATTATAAACAACACCTCACGTAATTTATGGACGCCCCCTAAAGAGTTTTTTAACTTTTTTCTAACGTCTTATTCAAATTTAATCTGATTAAACGCTATATTATAAGTTAATTATCAATGCAACTGCGAAAACCGTATCTTCCTTAAAGTAATTTTAATGTGATGCATATACAAACATACAGTGAATTAGAAATACGAAATAATTGTTTTGGATTCTTTTGATGATATTAACACCCCTCACATGAACGTACAAAATCTCACTAAATAAAACGTGTAAATCATTTTTTATTATTATTTTTCCGTAATTGGCTTAGACACCTTCAATAAGAAATAATAGGTTACTTTTAAAAACATTGATGTAGGATTCCATAAATATACATCTGCTAGGTTGCGTAGTCTAGCAGATGTGGGGTAAATCTAAAGCCAAGAGAATTTAATTACTGAGGGTATTACAGGCGTAAACGGACATTTGTAGAGTTAATGTACGTTCTATTTCTTTAAAGATAGGAATTAATCCTGTTATATTATTTGAATCATCTTTATGATGTTACATGTATATTATGTCACCAGAGGCATACCGGAAACGAGTAGCTTGTCTTATTAAAATGTGATATGTTTCACAAAAAGAGTCCGATAATACGACACGTCTGGGACTACTGGTAAATCGGATTTCCCTATCTTCCCATATTTGTATTCGAAGCCCGATCCATCTAATATTTCCTTCCAACTCCGCCGACGCTATCTACGTTCCTTCCTGACACTGAATCTAATCGGAATAGATATTAAAACTTGCTACAACAGACGCTTTTTTTCCTCTATACAAGCTTTATATAGTGTACTACTTAATTTTATGAACTTATCTATATTTTGTTTTATGTTATAAAATGTCGATGAGCATTATATAAAAACTACTATGTAGTGAGTCGATCATAAAACCGCTCTAACAATTCGCATACAATTTAGTATTTCGACAGGATTCGCATTTTGAGTATATCTGAAAAAAAAATCGATTTTTTTTAAATCTTTCTACTTTCAAGTCATTACTGATAAATCTTTGCGCTTACTTATTATTATTATTTACATATATTCATTCGTAGATTGATCGAAGATGTTACACAATCGTAATACCAAATAATTCCGCAATTAAGTGGATGTGGTCAAGGAAATTATAATTTGTTTAATATGTTATCAAATCTAAAAGTAATAGCTCAAACAATGTCAGGTGCCTTCAATAAGTGATTATCGGTATTTGTTATCATAAGGCCCTACAATAGTTATGTTATCTTTCGTCGCTTATCGTCGCTTGTGCTCGTCGACATTGCAATATGATTACACTTTCACATTTAACAACTAAGTTCACACTAATTACGTCATAAACTCATAACGCGCGTCACAAAGTATAAAAATTGTTTTCAATACTAATATTATGAATGCAAGCTATACAAATTATATTTTCTTTCATTTTACAGTGAAAGTTGCGCATTGTGAGCGTTCTGGATGCCTGGAATGGTAGTTTCAATCGCGTCGTTTACTAATAAAACTACCAAATTAACTGAATTTTATTGACAATTACAGATATATTTTTTTTACTTTATAGCTAACTCCAAAAAATAATTTTTTGCCCTCCATAATATTTCAATTAACAAATAAATCAATTATTTATTACTAGCGCCCAGCAACACACGATTTCTATACTGTAATATAAAATAACACATAGAGTATTATACATATAAACCTTTCTCTTGAATCACTCTATCTATTAAATAAAACCGCATCAATCCGTTGTATAATTTTAAAGATCTAAGCATACATTGGGACAGACAGACACGGAAAGCGACTTTGCTTTATACTATGTACTGATAACTGCATTATGTATGTATATTTGTGAAGGTTCAATTTTGTTTAAATTATTTTGTTTAAAATAATGTTCAACAAAGAAATGTAACAACTAAAACAACATTTAATTGCACTCATGTCTCATGCCAGTAAGCATGCTGTACATTCTTAATGAACGGCTGAAAAGCTTTCTATCTTAGGAAATAGCACCAGAACAGGCAGGTTTCATTAAAGGTAAAGAAACCTGAGAACAGATTCTTACTGTCCGCCAGATTATCGAGAAGTGTCTAGAGTTCAACAAGCCAACTTGTTGACTTTTCGAAAGCTAAAAATGGTTAAATGGCCCAAACTGTGGGACACCTTATTGTATTATAGATGGGAACACGAAATCATTTAATGCATTTACTTTGATGTTTTTACGAAGAAACTTCTCTTCTCTTGTATTTTTAGTCCTTGTCCAGTGTCCTGTCTTTGTGGCGCTTCCATATTACAATTTTTTTTAATTTAGCGCATAAAATGTACAAGAATATACATTTTCCAGGAAGGGGCAGCTTCCCTGAACTGACCATCCTCATCGGTCGCCCATGGATATATAAGAAGGAAAGATTTGTTTGTTTATTTACTTGTTTGATTGTTGAAAATAAGTTAAAAAACTACAGGTCCCATTTTGATCATCCTTTCGTCCATCGAATCTATACTCTTTCCAGATAACATAGGTTATGAGGTGCCATATTTCTAATAATTATAAAATTAAGCCATTTGAGTGTCTTCTTGAAATGGCTGTCTTGTCAATAGTTGATTGTATCAGAAATTACTAAACCGATTGTGATGGTTATTTTACTGATAGAAATGTATAGTCCATGTAGTTTTTCCATAAATATTGTGATTAAAAAGATTTGGCTATTGTAATGCAAATTAGTTGGACACATTGAATGGCTGTTTTGAATAACTTAATCAATCCAGAAAACCTAACATAATTCATGCAGTGTTATATTCATGTGGGATTGGGAATTTAACTTAATAGTAAGAAAGGATGCATGAAAGAGGTTATATGCTTTTTGATGAGTATGAATGGCTGGAAATTAGATGCCGAAAGACTATTAAATGTTTGAAAGAAGAAAAATGTGTTGAATGACAGAGTGTGTTAGAAGACGTAAAGACGATTAGACGGTTTTATAAGACGTAATTGTAAGATGGCTATTGTTGTACAAAGAGGGAGAAATAAATTAATTAGCAGTTTTTATTTACATCATTTTACTTTTCTACATATTTTTGGGGGCTCATCCGATTTACAAGGGCAACGAAGCAATAAGATGAAATAGACGAATGAGAAACAAAAGACGAAAAACAAACATTTTACTTTTCTACATTCATATATTTTAAAAATAATAGACATCCATATCTTTGTACTGATTCGATGATTTTTTTACTGATAGAAAGTAGACTTCCAGTGACGTCTCTCGTGTACGTGGTAGTCGTTCTTTCCTAAGTATGTCCTAACTAAGTATTATATGGGTATCAAAATGAAATAGCAAGCTAAGAATAACTCAAGAAACAAAGTGACGTCACTCTAAATCCAATATGGCTGACTTCTGAATACTTTGTCACTTTGTCTGTGCTGCATCGATTTAAAAAATTATATTAATGATAGAAATCTATGTATCCTACGTCTGTTTTTTATCTTATATTTTCTTTTATCTCTCTGTTCTCTTCCTTCCATTCAATTTAATATTTTTACGTGTTTTATCTATTTCTCACTCTTTCTTTCATATTATATTCCACTTTCCTGCTCTACCGCCTTCGCTACTCTACTTTTTTTTCACCCTTTTCTCTCTATTGCTTTATGTATTGTTGTTCTTTTATTTTATTTTATTTTATGTCGCTATTTTTTTCTATTATGGGCAGTTATACTTAATTGCATTTTAATCTTAATTTAAAAACCCATGGAGAAGCGAGGAAGGGTTCTAGTAAAGCGGGGGTTGCAGATGTCAATACCTATTGTTAATTATGATGCCGACAACGCTGATTCGAGCAAAGGTTGGTAGCACTGCTACATTCTACTTGGTGTAAAATATCACGCGATCATCGGTATACCAACACATAGATAAAAAGTAAGCAAATAAGTACGCCGTCATGACATAAATCATGATTTAGTAATTCTGAAGATCTCAGTCTAGAATATAACCATCAGGATTAATATTACAGTAGCCAGGACGCCATGCTTCTGGTCTACTTATAGACAATAATTTCTTTTTTTAATTAATACTAGGTATGTATAAAACAATGTTCAAATTTATTGATGATAGACAGAAAAGTAGATTTAGAAAAAGATAAACTTCAAGTAAAAAGTTTGCTTTCATCCTTTCTCGGATCTGTAGCCTGCAAACTTTTGCGCTAAAGTTTCAAAGAAGAAAATTAAATTTACATTGCATCAACCACCAGAATTTATTAGTCAGAAAACCAGGTTCATGGACGGTTTATTAATCATTTCCTAAATGCCTTTAAGGCTGATAATAGTCATCAGTTCACCACCAACACAAAAGTTATGTTCAAAGGTGATTTTGAACACTATCATGGATTGATTGTAGTAATAACTATTAAGGAAAATTAAGGTTTAGAATAGAATTCTAACAACGTATTATTTGTCCTATTTTAAGTATTTATTTCTTTTAAATTATGGTGTTTAACGTGTATTTGTGTTTTTAATGTACTTACTACCTATTACTATATATATATTTAATATTGACATATACAAAACATCCTTTTATATTATAATATTTATTGGAATTTCATTATTAATAATTAGTTAATTTTATTTTTAGGCTAAATTGTTCCCCGGGGATAGTAAATATGAAACATCATTACAAGAAAGTTCATGGCCTATATGGAATGAAGATTTTAAATTTCAAATAAAGCAAAAGGGTGATAAAAAGGGCTCCGACAAAATTGACCTGCAGAGTTTAGTAGCTGGACATTTTTTGTCACTAACCATATATGCCATATTAGAAGCTCCAAAACAAGAAGCAGACAGACGAAAAAGTGCCAAAATGTCGGAATCTAAGACAGTAAAATCTATGACTGAAGAAGAACAAAAGACAAAACCTGGTAACTTGTTTGGAAAAACATTTAGTAGTTTTAAATCAACCAAAGCTGAAGCAATCGCTCAAAAATCAATGTTAGAAAAAAGAAGGACTGTTGGGGCGGCGACGTGGAATTTCGATTCAAAATTATTTCAAAATGATCTTAAGAATGGTTTAATTGGAACGCCAGATATTTGGAGGCCAATAAATGCGATTGCCAGTGGCTTGTCAGCCTCCGACTCTCGAGTAAGTAGAAGAATTCCAATTTCTAACAACGCTTTTACGTCTTAAAATATAATGTTTGATTTCACTTAGGTATTGATTAATAGAAACTACTAATGTATTTTTACTTTGGTGATACAATACGGTCGTAAATGTTTATGGTCATTCTTAAACGCTAAGTTTTTGCTTTCTTTAGACGTCATTATCAATTCTTGTAAGTAATCATTTTTATTGTTGTAACTTTAACTTCCTTTTTTATTATGAACACTTTTATGCTGAAATATGAATAATTTATTCAGATTTATGAGGACAATGATTTCAGTAAGAAAACATCACTGATTTTGTTGCGATGTTAAAACTAAACATATTCGCGTAAATATTTCTAATTCAGTTTAAGAAATATTTCAACAAATATTGTTTATCAGAATATTGTGGCCCTAGCCACAAATATCTTAAGAGTTATTTCCTAGTTCCCGATTACAATACCTCAGGGATTTAGCGAAGCTAAAATATGGTTTGGACCTATCTAAATTAAGCTGCTCCCGAAATGTCAAGAGTATTATAATAATTACCAACAGAATTAGGTTGCTTTGGAGACAAATAGCCATAAAGTTATATAAGAACTATAATTTTATGCTATATGTGTATTGTATATATGTATGTCGCTTGTAAAAAGAGAACATTTCATTAATAGATGAGTCATCGAGCAGCTTGACTTATGATTCTTGTGTAGGTTTCGGCTTCAACAATAGAATAATGTTGACCTCGACCGATCCCAGTTTATTGTAGGTATGCGTCCTATCATTATTAGGCTGACGCAAGAAGATGGCCTTGATGCGTTTTTTATAAGATTTAAACATTTTTATGGCAATTATGTAATTACTGTCTTGTTTGTGTCTGCTGCTATAATTAATACCTACGTACAATGTAGGTACAACAATATTACGTAATTCTTCATCCGTCAAACCGTGTCTTTTTGCGAATATTTGTTTTCTTATCTGTAACGTACAAATACTACTATTAGCTACATGTGTGCATTATTAAAATGACAGACGATAAAGATGATATATGGATATTTTAGTACATTCTTCAATGCCTAGGCAAGCAAGTGGACGTGCCTGAACTTATTTGAATTTAACTTAGAGGAAACAATAATTTTACTGCTTTTATACTGTCCTACTTGCCTTGAGATAATAATAAATAATAATAATTATATATAATAATGAATAATAATTATGTAAATCATAAAAAGTTTCGTTGTTTACAAACATTTGAAAATGATGTTTTATAAAATGCAATGATGTAATAAAAACTATCTATAATATTTTTAAAAGTTTTATATATAACATTATACAAATTTTTCATATAAAAAAAAACAAAAAGAGTCGCCATTGCAATTATCTGTTTACATTTTGTGTCATGTCTATTTTAATTTAAAAAATAGCTCTTTTTTCGTATCTACCTTTTAAATTCTTACATGTAACACCCGCAATGTTGAAGAATAATAATAATTGTTATTTTTTTCTAGAGAGAAAATAAAAAAGGGCAACTGGAAGTGACATTATTATACACTGCGAGCGAAGATGGGTTAAATGACACAGTGCAACTGACGGTGAACAGGTTACGCTGCTCAGTTCAAACAATGCAAGAGCAAGAACAATATAAAGGTAATTTGTTACTCATTGTGGTTGAGGGTATAACACCGGAAATTTTGTATTGACAGTTTATACCTACTATTGTGTTTATAGTACTAAAACCAAGCGTTCATTAAAATCTGATAAAATTAAAGTACCATTTTTCATCTCTATATCTTTGTTGGAACAAGACGATGGGACGTGAATTATAATTATATTCAGTATGTTTGTATGTCGAAAATTCAAATGTCATACTAAGACGTCTTGTGAATCATATTTTATTCTTAATATCTCCAAATTCGACTTCGTTCCGATTAGAGCGAAACTTGCGCGCGCGGCGCATGCAGCCTGCTAGCACTTGTGTGATGTTCTTGTTGTTTAT
>JAOPUB010000002.1:1775649-1786670 GCA_027564055.1 Neptis clinioides
ATCCACAATTTACAAGTGACCCTTAAATGGCTATATCTTTTTAATTATTTAAATATGGCAACACCATATAGCCTATGTTACCCGGAAATGTCGTAGCTTTTGATCGGCGAATTATCAAAATCGGTCCAGTAGTTTCAGAGCCTATTCCAAACAAACAAACATACAACAATACAAAATTTTTCTACAAAATCATCAAAAATGAAAGGAAAAATTCCAACTTTTGGTCAATTACATGTGGAATGAGTAGGGCAACATAAAAAACTTATAAATATAAACTAACCCTGAAATTCCTTCCTTGCGGTACTGACCGAAGTGACGATGTTTGCGACGTGTCCCAGCACCGTGGCGAAGAGGAGCAAGCCGAACAGCAGCTGTGCTATCACAAACACGTACTCGCCTTTACTCCGCGGTCGAGGCAAGTCACCTGTCAAATATATTATGTTAATACTCTTCTTTATATAGCTATACCGACCCACTCTCGCTTCGCCGAGATAAATTGTAATCTCTAACAATCACCGATTTGAACATCACCTTAAATAACTATACACATAAACCTCTTCTGACTGAATGACAGTCTTTACGTCTTCGCTTATATTCTAACACTCTCTTTGTTTCTTCTTTCACATTATCGTCATTCGTCATCTAATATTTCTGATATCTACCTCCTCCCAACCGCAAGCATCCTTCTTTACTGCTTAAAACTAAAATATAAACAACAACAATAATTCAAAATATATTTCTCTACCCCACATTGATTGTATTATTCCATACTAGCCGATTCGCATAACTTAGTTAACGCTGATTATAATGGTATTACTTAATATTTTATTAAAATTAAATTCAACGTAAGAGTACACGTTTTTGATATCTCATTGAAATGACAATATAACTATATAACTAATACATAGACTAATTCCTACTTAACCAACCACTCTCCCTCTCTCCTATTTAACACACTCACTCTCTCATTCACACCACCACTCACTTACTCACTACTACTGTCAAACTTTTGTTCAAACTTTAATTAAATTCCATTCACCTACTACTATGTAACTTATCAACAGAAGTTTTCACAGGTTTCATGTTTTATTTCGGGACATATAGTGTGATCATTCAAATATGTGTTAACATTTCATTCCGAGTTATGTGTCCTCTTAAGTTATGTGAATATAACCCGTGTATCCTACAGGAACTGTACTTTTTCTGGGATTAGTAGTATGTCACGCGATAGTTAAGATTACAAACTATATGTTTACAAAATTTAGTCCGATCTATTAAGGTATGTGAATAAAACCCTTATATTCCACAGGAATTTTTATTACTCCATTATTTTCAGATAAAAAGCATCTTATATTTTCTAAGTCTGCCTATAAAACACAGACAGACAAACGAAAATTATGAAAAAAATATTTTGGCTTCTATAGGTGTTATGTTATAGATTATTGTTTAAAATTCTCTTGATGTTGTTAGTCAATGTTATTAGTTGGTGAAGACGAGCTTCACAGTAGTCTGTATGATATCATAACATATCTCAATGATTTTTAAATAAAATATGTAAATCTAAAAAGTTTAAAGTGTTATAAAACATCTTAGTTTGAGTAAATAGCATTTAATGCAATAAGAGTCTTTAATTTAGCTGAATAAGTACTAGACGTTATAAAGAATTTTAATAAATTGCAATTCAATTTCTTGCAAAATTTTATTTTCCTTCTTATTAATATGCGTAATCAAAATTATATTTTAAAAGAGTGCTGAATAAAAAATTATTACTGTTTGAGTATAAATACTTACAATTACAGTATTTAAATCTTTTTAATTATATTACGTCATATTTCGAAAATGATTTTGTGAACATATAAAATGACAATGGGATTATACCTATATTTTGTTTATTTAGTATTTCTGATGTTAAATTTAAAAATAAGAAACGTCTCTTTTGCATAATAATAACCGTAACGAATTTAACGAGCTTAATAAAATGTATAACAAAGTGTCTTTTATAGAGATCATTTCGCTTTTGCCAAGTGCGGCTATCGTGATAACGTTATTACCTCTTACTTGCCAACTAATATATTATTAGAAATTATAATATACTGATTACTATGTATTAATGTATGATATATATACTTAATGTAGTAGACGGGTAGAAGAGCAAAATAAGCCTACACTAGCGACCCGCACTAGCTTCGCACCATTTCTCTGCTGTAATATATTCATATTAATAAAAATGTAAGGATTCGAATGTCTATACATGGAAGATCACCGACAGATTTTTGTCTGTCTATCTGTATCTTTGTACGCGCATCACGCTGAAACAGCTGGACTGATTTGCATGAAATTTGGCGTACAAGCATCTTATAGGCTGACTTAGAAAATAGGATACTTTTTATCCCGGAAAAAATGTATAGTTCCTGTGGGATAGATCAGTAGATACGAACGAATTATTTAACAACTCTGAGTGGCGAAATTGGCGGGAATCAGAAAAATCCTCATATATTTGGTAAGCTCATAAGTATCGATGAATAATTCAGAACCTATTACTTATACGATTATTTCATTTCACGTATCACAGCAAACGAAATAAAATACCTATTTTTGCATTTATTTTTGTTTTTAATCCTAAACATTATTAACATATTAATAAAAATGCAAGCAAATGTTCTCACTACACCAATAAAAGCCAAAACCTATTTTATTACTTTTTTGTTTTGTCTGTCTATATGTTTGATTAAAATTTGAATAATAATTCGCCATACAGAAGTTTTTTTAACTTAAAAAATAGGACACTTTTTAAACTAGAAAAAAGTACAGTCCTAGTGGGATAGGCGGATTTTATTTACATATTTCAAAAGATTGTAATAATTTACGAGAATAATGTGGATTTGAACAAGATACATGATTTTTCTTATATAGTCGGATATCAAGAATTAAAGATAGTTATATAAGATACTATATTCAGCGTTAGCGTCCATTAATTACATTAATAGACGACCAACGTTACGGTAACACTAAGTCACGTGGCAAGCTTAATTTATATGATTTAATAACAGAAAGTATTGTATAAACGAATTTTAATTCAATGATCCATAAGTGAACCCTGTAACTCCTGGCGATGTCCCGGTGTTGATGCCTAAAATGAATAATGGATACAGTACACTCAACGTAAACGCTGGAAGAATAGTGTTTTACGAGAAGCAAAAAACTTTAATTTTTAACTTTGGTTTAAGTTAATATTACTTGGTCTATGAGATAATAAGTTTTGGAACGTTAGAATAGTAAAAATTTAAATCAATCTACGCATTCTGTGTTTAATTTAAATATATTCAGTATTGGAAATTGATATTATAAATTACAGAGTTTAGATCAACAAACCTGATATAAACGTATAAATTAACATACATTTTATAAGGATAGTTAATCCTCCATGATACAAAATACAAAGCGAATTGCAACGAGTTCGTGCACCAGTAAACTTATAATTGATTCGCAGTGTACGTCCACGTCCGGACAAATACCATCGATTTCTCATAATGAACGAGCTCCTACATTCGAATCGGGGCTTATAGCTTGTTTATTTGTATCTACTTCACAGAACTGTTTCGACTTGAATTGTGACAGCTGTTATACTGTCATTTCAAATGATTTTTTAGAATATTTAATTTTTATTTGAATATTTTATTAATCGGAACGAACTATATGAGTTGATTTGATTAGAGTTTAATTTGCACACCGCACGGGTGCGGTTTACCACGTATAATACTTAGATTTACCAATAAAAAATTTAATTCTCAATATATTCGGGCGGTCTCACTGGTGCCCAGGCACAGGACGTAGAGTAGAGGGGGCGCAAGAATTGCCAGACCAGGCACCTTTAAGTACACTCTTCTTAATGTTAATAAAACATAGCATTATCGTACACACTACATTCAGCATTTTTAATTATTTTTGTTAATAATAAATGTATCTATAATTTAGATGTTACTGTAATCGCAAGTTTTAAGGGCAATAAATGTCAAAAGTTCAAAATTTTCTGTCATTTTAGGTAAAGCTTAGGTAGGTATAGTTTTTTAACTTTAAAAATAAAGATGTGATTATTTTGTTAAAATAGAAGATAAACATTTGGAAATAAAAACAGAAATTTATCAAGAGTTAATTCTTTGTTTTAGTTATTATTTATTTAAACAGTTATTTTAATATTCATCATATGTATTTACTGTAAAGGACACGTTAGTAATATTCATCATCACAACCGTTGATGGCCCGCTGAGCCGGGTCTTCTCCTCAGAACGGGGAAGGGGTCAGGCTATAGTCCACCACGCTGGCCCATTGCAGGTTGGCAGACTTCACACACATTTGAGAGCTTTATCTAACTCTCAGGAGTGCAGGTTTCCTCCTAATGTTTTTTCTTCACCATTATAGCAAGTGATATTTAATTTCTTAAAAGATATATAACTCAGAATAGTCAGAAGTGTGTGCCCGAGTCTCTTAAATATTATCGATATATTAATGTATAATTTGAAGAACAACAATCAAAACCGTAGAATGCGCTAATGCAATGCGACAGGGGGATCTAGGTAGCGGTACCTGCCGAGCTCGGCGGGCTTGGGAGCGTGTGAAGTCCGGCGCGGCGCGGCGCACTCAGGGGTCCTTACAAAGGCGTATTCAAATGCGCTCCTGGACGCGGCTCGCATGAATGTACAACCCTATGACCATATTATTTTTAACATGCGAAGATAATGGCTCATCGGGTGATTCTTAATTTTTTTGCCGCTTTCTTATGTTCAACCCTTTATTAGGGTACGCAATGCTTAAGGGTCTTTGTGCAACCGTCGTATGTTGTCATTAACGGATATATTTTATAATTATTGAAAATAGTGTGTAAATTATATTTTTACCGCAATAAGTAGTACGAGATCATATTTTGATCTTTCACTTTTTTAGCGGTCATAAGTTGTTTTATATACACATTAAGCTAAATTTCATTCCTAATAAATAACTTTTAAATTATTGTGTTCTTAATAAGATATTCGTAATTACTAGCTATGAGTTTTTAATGTAATCACCATTTTTGTAGTAATTAAATTATATACTATAAAATAAACGGTGCGTCTTAAAAGAATAGTTCGGTATCAAAAGATTAGATAAAAATAAAACAATATATATAAATTCCAGAGTTTATGTACTATACAGATGTAAATAAGGCTTAATGTAATATATTATATTAAACAATTTATGCATATGTTTTTAAATACAAATATAATGGCAAACCGATTTGCCAGTGCGGTAGAGATTAATTTGAGGGTAATAATAAGCGTCACCAAATCTGATTATAATAATGTATGTTTATGACACATAACCCTGTAATTTGGTAATCAACATTCACTACTTCACCATCGAAGTTCAAACCTATTGTATGCAATAGTGCACGAGCTGGCATGCTGTGAGCTTTGACCAAGAGCTATAATTTTGCGGTCGTTTGCAGGTGTTTACAACTCACTAGTGCTCACCTTGATGTTTTAATTTCATTTAATATTTAAAAGCGTAAGCTATATTTTATGACATAAAATATTTAAGCGTTGGTACATTTTATTTTATTGCATGTTAATGCACGGTTATTAAGGTTATCTACAGAACGTTCTATGTCTGTCAAGTGTTATGTTATCATCATATCATGTTATCATCTATGATATATTACAACGTTATCCTATTCCTAACTCAATTTTGTTAGATTGGAGCCTGAATAGGGCCTGGGGAATGCGGAATAATTTTTTAAAAGTTATTTATAGGCCAGCGTTTGACCAAAATCCGCCTGATGTTAAGCACCATATGGTCTAGGGTGTATCACGCTTACGTAGAAGGTAATATACCTAAATATTAATACCTATTAACTCTGCTTTTAAAGACACCAATGTTGTATTTGTCTGGGAACACATACTCCAGCAGCTCGTTCCATATTTTTGCAGTGTGCATTATATAGGTGGACTCAAAGCGTTTGGTACGTACTCTGGGAGTCTCCACCGTGTACCGAAGTCGCTTTGGTCGTTTTTATTTAATTTATTTATACATTATTATACTATATAATTTAATTATACATACACACAATGTGTCGCCAGAAGGTTACAAAGTTAACCTGTTAGATTTTTAGCGTATGTGTATTATACGTCAATTTAACGTTAGTGCGGTATATCTTAATACGTATAAAATTTGTGAACTTATGGTAAAATAAATAAAATATTAATATTATTAAATTATCCGAATTCACACCAGTGACAGCACACTTTTATAATTTTTTGGCTTTCGAGACTCCTTTTTCAAGATTTTCTTTTACACTCACCACTCCTGATACCCGAGATAATCTTCTTCTATTATATAGAAAACGATGGTTTATATTAATAGATATATGTTACCTTTCGTTATATTAAACTATCTTTATTCGCAACTTTGTTTCAAGTTAACAAAAATTAGAATTGATATATATCGATTAATGAAACCAAACATTACATTTAATCTAATCGTATGACAATACAAATGCTATTGTAACGAGAGAGAATATAGCGTAATTTAGACAACAAGGCTCCTTACTCACATTTGACCATCTCATGTTTTAAATAATAATTATGAAATTGCAAATTGCAACCCTCATATTCTTTATTGTGTCTGCACCCTTTCTTCTTCTTGTGTCCATAAGCGTTATACCGGTCTATGATAATGTCTCACAGCTTCAATAGGGAGATACCTTTTGTTTCGCAGACTCCGAGGGTCCTGCCGCGAATTTATACTCGCCTGTCATAACAGAATGAATTTACGCATTGTGAATCAATACAGTGATTTGATCTATAGGCGGCCATTGTTTCTGAGTGTCGAACTTATGCAACGTATTGGGATATGATTGCGAACAAAAAGCACTATACCCGAGCTTTTGTTGGAGAAACTATATTGTTTATTTTGTAACTGCATCTTTATTTAACAGAAGTCAATATAAATCAAGGTTAATTACGCGATATTAAAGAATTATATACAAAAACATCAACTTTATGGAATTGACTTAATCGCGCGTTTAGCCTCCTATCAGCCCATGTTTGCCCTCAATACTGTAATTTCATAATTCAAGCGTTTAAATGCATAGCTTTCCGTGAGCGTTGTAAAAAAAAGCAAAGACTTGTTGGAGCGGCCATTACGGCCCTTAAAATAACATCGTACGTTTAAGTTAATGACAGACACACCGACAAAATGCACTTATAATTGCATATTATACAAAGAATTTCGTGAAAATTATTAAGTACATGCTTTTGCAGTAGCTGCGGGAATAAACGTAAGATTTTCTGCTTGTAAATTCAGTTTTAATTTAGAGCAGTTAAATACATAAATCGAAACAATGTGACATATTTAAAAAAGTGTATTGTGATTTGTGTTATATAATATTTTACCATTTTTATAAAGAATATGTAACACATTAAAAAAAATTCAAGTTGAATCAGTAAGTTGTCCCCGCACGCAAATTATTTTCAGCTAATTCCTAGACTTTGACTAAGCACTTTTATGATAGGTATCATAGAGCCGATTTGATAAAGTCGTGATGTAAGAACTGGAATTGCTTAATGGAACATAGTAGGGCAAATCGTATCTGGGCTAAAATAATCTGTTATCATACAGTTCACTACTTCAAAGTTTGTATTTAAATTTACTCTGTTTAGAGGAAATGTATTCTATTTTTTGTCATGTGTCTTTAAGCATGTTTTTATTAGGCTGAGGACATTCAGTTGTAGTTCCTGAGCATTATAAGCAAAACTATAAATTGTGACCACTAGCCTGTAGTTACTAAGCCATAATCGTCGTTGCATATTTGCATAATTGAGTCCACTAAGTGACTGTATCTACATAAAATTGCGGATTTTTTATGACTCCCCTATATTTAATCGCTATGAAAATCGATTACATATTTTAAGACTTTCTTGTTATTTTGATGAACTTCTAATTATAGATTTGTAATAAAAACTAACATATAAGATAGATAAAAGATATAAGACCCATCTCTAATAAATAGCTGACCCGCCCTCGTTTAGCTGAAAAAAAGTCGTTATAGCATATCTCAGCTTTTAAACTTTTTTCGCACAATTACAATAACAACAAACGTCATATCGTTGTTGTTGTTTATTGTATTTAAAGATTTTATAATACGATCATTTTTATTATACTCAATGATAATTTAGTGCGTTTTAAAATATATTTAATCCCATCAAGGTTAAAGGGCGTAGAATAAGAAAATATACCTTTAATATATTTTAATATTCAATAGCTATTCTGGAAATTCAAATTTATAGACATCAGTTCACCGTTATTGGCAAAGAGATAAAGCTAAATCGAATAAATATTTATAATAACCAGAATTAAGATGTAAATTAATGTATAGAGCCATTAATGAAGGTTCGGTCTATATTAAACGAGAATATGCTAACTTGTTTCTATTTGTATCGCTTATATAAGTAAGGTAATAATCCTTAGAGTGTATGGAAGTATTATTATATAATAATATATAATACAGTGAAATTACTTAAGGGGGCGAAGAGCACGAGTTTTTTATTTTAGCACGAGAATTTAGGTGATTTCTGCTAGATTTTAACTACTTTCAAGAAGTGAATTTTCTAGAGTTGGAAGTCGGTTAAATTTTTAGTCAAAATGTTTTATGTGAATGTGATACATGTAAAACATGGCAAAATTTGCTAATGGGGATCAAAATTACATTTCCTAAATAAAATAATAAAGAACCGCATCAAAATGAGCTCATATATTGATTAAGGTAGATTCGCTGTTAAACTTATAAAACAAATTTCATCCAAATCCGGTCTAGCTTTTCGGGAGGTACGATGTCACAGACAGACACGGATTTTCACTGTTAAACTTATAAAACATTTGAATCATGATCTCATCTAATTACATACAGAAAAATTCGCATGTAAGTATAGCCTATCATCAGAACTGAGTTTTGAAATAAAAATGGGCAAACTGCAACAATATCCGGTCAAATACAAAAATAAATTTTCATACATATCCAAAGATGTCGGAGTTCTGAAGTAACAAATTTATAACGTCCTTTTTGGAAGTCGGTTGAAAACAATAGGGTAAAAGTCGGATAGTTGCGCCAGTGGGATACTTGCCTCGGTTTCGAAATAACTATGTTCCAGACTTTAGTGGCATTAGTGCACTACTATAATTGTTAGTACCCCTCCCGCAGACCTTAGTGTCACGACAGCTACCAGCATAGACGTATGCGTTTCGCCTGTGCCTACAAATAACGCTCGCGTCATAGTAATGTCCCTTATGCTTCGTTTGTCGTGACAAAGGTTACCATGTCGGCCATTAAATCAAATTGTATAAAAAACTTTCATTACATTTTTCATCACAATATTTATTGAATTAAATTTTCATGAATCCTTGTTTAGTGTTTACCTAGCCCCAGGAGATATGCCGGTCGCTTTTGTCAATATTAAGTCAGTAATATAAAAAATATTCTATACTGTATTATATTATGTTACTATACAACTGTATACGATGGCAATGGATTGCAGTGCAGAGGCCCAGTCACGTGTCCACACGTGACTGCAGGGAATACACGAGCGGTGTGTTGTCGCATATTGATGTGTATATCGTCTGCCCGTTCGAGCAAATTAAATTTTCGTCTAAATTGATAGTATGCAGCATCAGTTTTGCAAGTGTATTACAGTATATGGTATTTTAGATTTTACAACAGTTACGTCAATTTTTGGACTATTTCACTATACTTCAATTCAACAAAAGAATTTGCAACATTTCGGTCAAACTGTTCATTAATTTCGGCACTTCCATTGTTAGGGATCGTAAAGCGTGACTCGACTCGTTGACCGATTGTTTTGTGCAACTCTTTGTTGTAAAAAGAGTAAAAAAATTATTCGCTCCCAAATAGTACAATGCACAGCACAGCGCATGCACGCATTGTTCACTTTTGTTCTGTTGGACGAGGGAGCAGATTAAAATGTTCCCTATATGCCCCATGCCCGGCCATTTATTGTGCATCATTCATTTCTCACCACTTCTCATGTTATTAATTTTTGAATTTGGTATTATTAATATAGTTTACTAGTCTGTTACTAGTACATGTTTGCAGTAAAAACTATGCATTTTCCTTGATAATAACACGCAATGTCTGCTCCGATAGATCATTGACATCTTTTTCTAAAGTAGTGTCGTTTAGTGTTATAGTTCTTGTAGGTACTATTTAATTTTATATTTCGTTTAATACTTTAGTATTTTACTCGTTCTCTAATATATAATGAACCGTTTGCTTCTACATAAGTACCAAATGGTCACTAATCTACTCATAGATATGGTAAATAGGACTGACAACCACCGTAATGGACGTTTTAAGTACCTATAGAAAAATGGCATTATTTTTATCTCTCTTATGGATTGTATCTCCCCCAACACAATGCGGACTGCAGAGTGCAAACCCACGGCTCACCCATCATTTATTTACTATCTCCACAGTCACATAGGTATGTGTGTCAAATAGTATTACAAATGGCTCCCTAAAAGTCCCTTAATAATCTTTCTCATTCGTCATAGATAAAACTATTTTGCTACTGTCAGCCGTTTAATCTTTTAACGGATGGCTTGCAGTTTTTATGACGGATAATACGCCTACTGTTACTAGATGGATTGTGCGTGGATAAACAAACTGCAGACATGCCATATAAACAATTAAAAAAAAACCTCAATGAAAAATCATTTTTAAACAATGCACACATAAGACTTTGTAATAATTTTTTTAACCATCAAATGTTTGATATCACGCCGGCTCTTTTCAATGTATTACAACGGCTTTTCAAACAGGTGGTAACTTTAGGCAATCTAACAGACTGTCTAATGGAAATAAAGTACTTTCATTTTGAACTTGCAATATATAGTAGAAGGCAGCAGTAACATTACTCAATAGCACATTCCATCGCAACATTTGGTGTTCGTCCCTTAGTCACAGGAGACACAGT
>JAOPUB010000002.1:1786770-1797139 GCA_027564055.1 Neptis clinioides
TAGGCTTTTTTGAATTTAATAAAATAAAATTTGTATTTTGTCATCGATACTCCCTCGTTCTTTGCTACAGGACCGTATTGAGTAAAAATTTTTTTTTTACCCACAGTAAACCATTATAGATCTTTATAATATAGAGAGAATCTAAAATAGATACCTAAATAAAATATGCACTATGGTGAAATAGATAGTATTAATATCTATATTTTAATTTTAAACTCAAAATTGTTAGCAATTTAGATTATAGGCTAATGGTATTATCATTGACTCTCCAGTACTTTTACTATAGATATAAGAATAATACAAACCTACAATTTATTAATATATATAATTGCAATGCATGATTTGTGTTGTCAGTGAAAATGAACTATTTCAATAAAAGCGTTACCGTAAAAAAGATCAATTAATTATCTCTTAAAAGACATACATACAGAATGATGAGAAACTTGTAAGAAAATTGCTATAAATATTGTTATACTCCTAGTTCGCCTCTGGGTGGAGGTAGAGTTGGCGCGGTGGCAATGCAGCGCATCTGTCACCTCCGCGCTTCACCGCTCAAATATACTCGTGTTTTTGAAATACTTGTGTATGAGTGAATTAAATAAATAACCCATGTTTTTTTACTATAAAACATATGAAAAATAATACAATTTTTTTTCACATTTGAAATTTTGCCGTTTTGGTTCGTTAATCAAGTAAATATTACACAATATGAATTTCAAACAAATTATATTGAAGCCAAAATAAAAGCATTGCAAGCGAGCAAATTAAATATTATTATCCGTATGACGGCTAAAAATACATGATATGAACTTTATTTATTGCAACATCATTATATAAACATATTCAGACTACAATACGCATAATAACTATATACGAATATTCTAGAAAATCACTTATTTTGTATACGCAATTACAACAATCAAACGCTTACATCACGTATAAATCGATTTACAGGTTATTGCGAAATATTATGTGAAAACATAATACTGGTTAAGGTTATTATTTACTTGGTCTATTTATATGGTCTAGGAACTATAGCGCAAAAATATATATAAAGACGTTACACCACCTCTAATCGTCTATAATGGTGACAGGGGGGCTGACTCAATCTCCGTTCAAAGTATCGGAATTGTGATTTTGAGGGGCAATGCAGCAAACATTCCACCATTTCCCGCGGACAATACTTATTAGACGATACGTGAGTGTACATTTGTGTACTCACCTAGCCGTTGCAGTTAATGTAGATTAAGTTTTTGATTTGTGCTATTTTCCACTACTTTTGTATCTCATAATATATTTTTCTTTATGATATAATTTGATATTTTAAAAATATCGCTCGTACTTGTAAAATTCTGGATAAAATCTTTCCCGTTAGATGGCTTCCTGACACGGAATAAAAGCGAATTACACTTGGTACCCATAAAAATAAATAATAAAGATAAATGAACGATTTATCCAATTCGAAATGGAAATTCAATTTTGAGTCACCAATTACATCAAAATCTCAATCTCTTTGTAGAAATTATATACTTTAAATCCTAAATCAGATAAAATTAGATTATTCAAAGTTATTTGGAAAGTATGTGAACGAACCCGGAGGCTGTTCGCAACCGACCGCGTAACGGTTTGCTCTTAGATTTGATGTACCTATAAACACTGATGACCTTACTATTAGATTTGCATTTAGATAGAGCACAACTTAAACAAGTCCTAATTCTAATAAGATATCCAAAAATTAGAAGGCGGGTGTTTAATTTTTTTAAAAATACACGTATGAAGTTTCTGGTCCCTTCATTTTATATTATGAATGAAGTATTTTTAGAGCTTTTAAGGTTTATTTAGCTTGCTCAATTTTTTTACGTAATTTGAAAATTTTTAGAAAATCTTTTGCACGGTTTTTTTAAAACCTACATAAAATAGTTTTTGATGTTCTCCCTGAAAGGGAAATTAATAAATAGTAAATTAAATTATTGCTACCTCCTGACAGTAATTTATGTTCTATGAATGTTTTAGTTAGATAATTATAATTTGTGGATTTACAGTCTTTAACAAGTTTTGCATTAGCTCAGTAAGTCTAATTTATATGACTGCATTACCTCTACTGTTACTGGTAGTGGGTACTGGGTAGTGTCGAGGCACGAGGCGCGGCGGAAGGCTGATGGCGGTGCGCGTATTCAGGCTGCTCGTAAATTATCAACCTCCGCAATTAGCAGGCGCCGATTTGGCGCATTATATACATCTGGTCGCTATAGGCTCATACTTATAAATCAAAATCTACAGATTTATTTAAATTTTCAACTATTTGTTTCTTTGTGTCTGTGGACTTTTTTCCTATCCTCGATGTTTCTTCGGGTTATAATATTATGATTTCTGTATAGATTATGAATATATTCATTAAAGTTTTGAATATATCATTAGATTTTAAGAGCAAAAATTATATAGGAACGAGAGAAATTTATTGTGTAAAAGTTTACCTGTATAAAGCATTTTCTCCCTTCTGTGCATAAATTTAATCAGCAAAATTGTTCAAATAAAAAAAGATATAAAATTAAAGACTTAAAAATAGAGCTGTTTTTCCAAAACCAACAATTTTTAAAACCGTAACAGAATTTTCAATCTATATGGTAATAGATATAGAAGTATATATTGTATACTACATCCTATATATCTAGGCAATAGATATTTACATTTCTAAACAAGTAAACAGTAAATAATAGGCAGAGGTATTATGTTACCAATTTGCATATTGAACGCTGAACTGAAAATACTTAGATGAATATCGGTATATTTTTAAATGCCTTTGATATTAAATTACTAAATATTTTATTGGACGGAAATAAGACACATAATATTTTAACGTTTAATCTGCCCGTCAAACAGATGTTATCTGTTGTAGCAAATGAATGAACTAACATCGATGTATAAAAGGAAGACGCTTAAGGCCTTAATTGCGAGATATCCGTCAATACCTCCTGCAATATGTAAATAGGCGTCGGAGGTAATTAAAATTTATCTCGCGCCCTCCTATCGCAACTTTGCCATCGCTGCATCGCTGATTGCTTTGTAAAATGATTGACGTGCTATTTTAACTGCAAAATGTAATGAAAACGTCGTCGCGTAGTTAATTCGTACTGTATTTATTGTTGACAATTACTATTTGCAAAGGGATAATTGATCGCGTTCTCACAATTGTCAGTCCTCTGACGAGTTGTTTGCAAGTTTTGTGGTATTAAAAAGTTTGTTTTGTCGTGGTTCGTCGCCGCGCCTTCCATCCGAGATGCCAGATACTTGTTTGTAAATTACATTCTTTTTTATACAACCGTTTTTCAAAAGGCTCTTTTCTATAAATTATCTTAATGCGACAAGTATTGCATATTGCCTTGTAGACTAATGATTTTTTGCGAGCTTTTTAAGACGTTTTGTAAACGTTCTCCGCATTTTTAAAGTTTCTTTTGGTTGTTTATATAACGGTACCTATATAAATTCCAAGGTATAATATTTTAATGGTATGGTGCTGATAAATTATTTGTGTTCCTAAACCTAAACTTCACTCACTGTGGCTTTGTTTTACAGAGCTGGAAAATTACTGCTAGTTTTAAACAGGTGCAACCATTTATCTAAAATTGTGTACTTAAACAAAGCGATACACAGCTGTATGCATTAAATCACTTTGTGCTGGTATCCGTGGGCAGTGTCGCCAGTCTTTCGGGCATACCTAATAGCTTCGCGATTTAATTATAGTTGCCGGAGTTCAACATAATCGGTCATAAATCACATTATATAGATACCTGTCAAGCACAACCTGTTTCATTTCGCACGACATCGCTTCGTGGTGCGATCGCACTCCGTATTGTGTGGACCACGTCTTTTCTAATTTATGCCTTCATGCTCATTTTCAGACTGCATCCGAACACTCAAATCTGCGCAGCATTAATTTTTTTTACTGCTCACCCTTTAAAACGACTCAAATTCTTTTATATTGCTGTTCCTTTTTCTATTATTTATGAAATTTATAGATAACTTATGTTTTTGTCAGAAGCAGTTTTATTCACTATATTCATTTTACACACAATTGAAAGTATTAAAATTTCCATTGACTCTATTATACTGAATAAATTTGCTTTTTTTTTAGTAGACTACTTTTAATAGAAACTTTCATATTTTTATAATATTGAAAATATATTTTGAAAGGATATGACACAAAGGATACAGACATATTTGGCCTACGAACGGAATAACATGTTATCATAACGATTATTACTAATTTATTTTTAAATTTAGGAATAATTTTTCAGTAATTGAATTATTGCACATTTGCAAAAATATGCAATGTGAAAACTTTCCAGTGTTTAAAAATTATTATTTATTTTACTATACCTAGATACCATTTTATCTATTATGAATAAAATGATAACTTTAAGTGTTTCATTTACTAATATGTATTATAATAATTTCTGAATTAATTTGATACAGCGTTAAACTCGACCACACACAGGCACTGGAATTAGGAAAGTCCGATATAACGGAAACGATGCATATATTAAACTTTTTGGTGAGTTGTAGGCGCCGCGCTGCGGGCGTCCCTATTTCTAAGCCAGTAACTCGAGTTAAAACACTTTAAGCGATAGTCCGGGAGCTCCGACCAGCCATATTTACGTAGACGTATTAAAAGTGACTACCTATGGTGTTCTGTGTCCTGTTACCTATGGTAATGTCTTTCATCCATCACTATTCATCCGTCCCCATGTTCAGATTATTATTTTCTGAATTCTGGGACTTCCAGGTGGTTGGAAGCAAGCAACAGATCCTGGCAAAATAAATGAGACGTAATATCTCGCATATAATATAAAAAAAATCAGGTTTTACACTGCTACCTTATTTAAGCCAAATCTATAATTCCACATCACCTAATAATCTTCCATAGGTCGTTAGATTATGTTCTTTAAGCCTGGTTATCTATGACTCTTGGACTACGGGCTTATAGCTATAACTAAGTAATAAGCATAATACCATCACACACTTCATTTTGATTTGTTACTTGAAGCTACGTTTCAAGTTACAATCTTATCTTGCAGGAATATGAAATTACTATTTAGAAAAAAAATATCATTTTTTAGACAGACAGAGTGATTGTATATACATATGCATTTATGAAAGCTCTCACAAACAGACACTTTAATATTACTATATAAATAGATAACTGATGCTAATTAATGTAAGTACGTGTATAATGTGTAACCCGCGAAGCTAGCAGCGACCAGCCATTCAGCTTCGATCAGCAAGAGATAAATAATAACCTTCAGTTCTAATTGTATTCTAGTTGTTTTTTTCTAATTGTATTTTTGTGAGTAATTGAATTGTCGATTGAACATTTTTTTTATGTTCGTCTCGGAAACACTATACAGTGACAAAGTATAGTTTAACATATAGATACACAAAAATTTGAACGTTAATTGATTTTATAAGGCACCAAGGGATATTCGATAAGTTACATTTTGCAATAGACTTGAAATATATTTTTCAATAATAAGCAGTTAAATTGCTACTTTTAAAGGTTGACTGTAACTTAACTTGAATAAGTCAAGCTCTTTGTGTTCGCTAACATAAAATGTAAAGATTTCTATGATAAAATATAAAGTGGCCATTCAACTCATAAGCATCGTGGCCATGGCTTTGAATTAAAAATATGAATCAAATACCCATTTTATATGATGTTCACTGAATATGAATGCTATGAAATCTAGTGACATGTTGTCAGTTTTGCGAAATGTGTCAATCAACGGTCAACGGTTTTTTAATTGTCTTGAAAATGTACCCTTAAGACAGTTTTCTTTACTCTGTAGATACATCTATTTGACAAGGAGCTATTACGGCCAGTATAAATTAACTGGATGTTTAAACTATTTGTTTGGAATGGATCTAATAGACATGATGAAAAATATACTTTAAACTCCTACGATAAAAACAGAAGGCATAGATTTTAAGTTTATTTTAATTCTAAAAATGTTTTATAGTAGTAGAATACCTAACGTATAACCTATGACTATATTTATGAGAATAATTATTTTAGTTAAGAAAAATATGTAAGAAAGTAGTTCTATATCTTCGACGGAAAATCATGACCAGAAAATGAATATATGAAAAGAAACCTACTTCTTTCCATTTGTTTCTTTACATTCGAATTGGCATGTTTACGCAGCAGATAGTCTTTAGTGACGATAAAAAGGAAAAATACAAAACAGCAATATCACACTTTTATATAAATCTATGCTTCAAGGAGTCAAGTGGGGTACAATTATTATAGACTTAATCTAGCGACATCGTTAATGGTACCTTAAAGTATGAGTTTACATAAGATAAATAAAATCAGAGAGTCAATTTATCACGATTTACTAGAGTAACAATAAAAAGAGAGTGATTAATGATTATACATGATATATATTCTAATCAATTAATAATGTAGTGGTCTTTATACTTAAAAAAAAATTAAAAATCTCAATCATGTCTCTACGACTACTTACTAGTTACACAGACAGTAGACACGATTTATTTAGTGCCCATGTTGCGTTTCCATCTTTAATCTGCGTGGGCGCATATTTCCAAGAAAACATTTCTTGTTGTATGTACATAATGTTGCCAAGAAAACAGAAGTAATAATGTTAGCCATACTAATACGGTGAAGAACTCCGTATATGAATCATCGCATATGCGGTCCTCGTCATAGAGCAAAAACATCTTTGTCGAAAATACTTCTCGTTTGGTTTGTGCTTGCTACTCGCGAGCTTGACTCATCCCTTATTTATTTATACTGGTTTCAGGAATTTATTCTTTTTGTCGATCAATAACTACAGTGAAGCCACAATCCAAAAGAGAATCCTTTAATCGACCAAAAGTAGCATTCTTTCTACTCGTAAGATAAGTTGTCGTATTAGTTCAATTTACCTAATGAAAGAAGAATGGTTGAACTTATCCATAAGTTTTTAAATAAGTAATTACTTTCAACATATTGCCGAACAAGAATATTTAGGCACGTACAACAGTATTTTATGCCTATCCCACAGGAACTCCGACTTTTTTTCGTGATATAATAGCCTATGTGTTAATCCAGATTATAAAGTATCTGTTTGCCAAATTTTACCTAACATCTAAACATCCAAAGCTACAAACTTTCATATTCATAATATTAATAAGATGATAAATGTAAAAAGTATCAATATTTACTAATGGGAATCAAATGTACATTTCCTTCATTCGTTTGTTTTTTTACTCCTATTTATTTAATCCTATATTCATTCGCTTATCCACTAATTCACTGTCTCATTTGTTTACTTATTCGCTTACTCCGTACATTACCAAGTCACCCATTGACCACCGCATATCCGCATAGCACCCATGCTCATTTACAACCTAAGTCAGCTATTCACTCACTTAAGCCATTTAACCAAAGTGACTCAATTAACAATCATCTCTACTTATACCACTCTATTCACTCCATTCTCCATCTGAAATATACTACACCCACTCAACAAATAGCTTTCACCCTTCATAGATTATAGATAAGAAACGTCTAGATCACCTAAAATATCGAATATAACTTCACACTTAAACTTATAAAATCTGCTGACACACAGAAAAAATCGCATCTAAGTCGGAACAGTTATTTGGGAGCTTTGCAATAAACAGACAGATGGATATTACCATTAAAAAAATGACTTAAAGCATACCTTAAGACAATTGACGGTTGAAATAAAAGTGTAAAATTTTTGAGGCATTAGATGACAATATCAAGTTCAGTTCAAACTAAGGACTTATGACAGGAATCAATGGCGGTTTCTCTAATCAAAGGAGATAAAACGTGCGGAGAGTTAACCGCTCCCTGTACATAGGTGCTTTCCATCTTGTCCGCTGCACCTGCCGCGCTCATCGGCGCTGGTTACCTCGCTATCGAGTATCGTGTTATTCAACTCAGTGCAATTTAAACGCTAATGAATACAATATATTATTACCACGCTGACTTAGTGCTTACTATAATGTATGTAACAAATAAGGATGACCTGGGAGAAAGTTTTTACTGCAATATACACAGTGTGGTTCATTAGTTTGGCTAGGGCGTAGTTTGAAAATTGCGTTGAATTATGATATGATTCACTTTAACGTTAATCTTTTAAAGTTAAATATTAAAAATTTCAAGTAAAATAATTATTTTGTACCTAAACTTATTATCATACTTAACATTATAAATGTAAAAGTATGTATGTTTGAATATTTGGATGTTTGTTACACAATCGCACAAACATTGCTCCCGGACGAAACCGGGGCGGCTAGTAATATATATATAGAAATATATACATCTTCCTTTGTATAACAAACAAGTTCTTTGATTACAAGACGGTATTTTTGTTAATACTTATTCTATCTGAAGCGGTGGTTGTTTTAATTAGAAGATTAATAATGAAGCAATCGAGTGGCGAGGCAACGACCGGAGAGGATAAGCACGCCAGGCGGGCGCACGCAACCCTACGAGACATGCGTGTCGCTCCGTTACGACACCTACACCAAATTTTTCCACATGCCCGAACAGCCGAGATAAGCAACGAACGACGCCAACGTGTTATTTATTAACGAACCGAATGATCGATAGTTGGACGCGGCACCGGACGTCGACGTGGACGAGCGCCTTTCGAAACACCGAGTTGCGCCGACACTTCGCTCACAACTCGTTGCGACCTCAGATAAAAATGACTCCCGCTTCATTAAATTATTGTTTTTTCATTATTTATGATGTTACTAAGAGTACCAAATTATTGTTGCTGTGAATACATATTTTTATTTTTTTTAAGATTGGGAAGTTACTATATATCTTATATTATTATTATTTCCCAGTTTATTTAAAAGTTTTTGGTCATAAAACAATTTGGTCACGATGTATAAATATTAAATTTTATCGTTGACTTCTGACTCGTATATTATCAATTGTTTGCAATCCATTTCAGCCTGATTTCTTGAAGGCAAACAGCTCGGAGTTCTAAAATGCTGTGAAACATAGATAGATAGATGTCATAGATAGATGATCGTATCGAATGCTTTGTTTGCATTACAGCGATTCCTTCAACCCTTTGCTCTGAGCCATCCGTTCCGCTCTAGCATGCGTCACGTCTCACGTATTGGTGACAGCTGCGCGTTATACTTTCTAATCGCCCCATTCAATACTCAACCCAAACAAATACACGAGTAGAAGGCAAATTGTGAAACCTAAATGGCATACACGATTGGTAAAAATGAAAAGATAGATTAATTATTACCTATTTGAAAATTAAATATTAATTATGTTTATTTTATGTGAGTAAAATAATCGTAATAATCAAGAAGTTCTAGACGTTCTAGCGTGTAAGTTATCGGTCGTAAGCAAAAGTAATAGGAAACGATCGGAAATTCGAGGTTCACATGCGCAGGGCAGGTTAGACCAGTCCCGATGGCCTCGCAAGGACCCCAGCAAACCTGTTAGATTTGTTGCACGATTTTTACGTGCGCACCTACCGGAATCTCATTCACGTGGTGCAACTTAGCCCCCCCGCGCATCTGAGCACCCGCTACGAGTTAACTCGTCAAATGACTCATGCTGTGGCTGGTTAAAATCAGAGGCTGGATTTTCCAGTTTTCTGAACAATTTGAACATACTATTCGTACTTGATGCTTACAAAGGTGCGCACTGTGCAGATATTATCTAATAGTAATTGAACGCTAAAACTGGCCTGAACGTTACAGTACAAGAACTATCTTACTAATATTATAATGATTAAGGTTTGTATCTTTGGATAGTTGGATGTCTAGATTTATGAATATCATATGAATCACATTAAAACGGCTGAACGGATCTTAACAAAATTTAGCACATAGATACTTTTATATTGAAATATACAGGGCTATTTTTTAACGCGAATCGACAGATTTTAGATAAGAAATTACATACAGATACTTTATAAGGTGGAAAAAACACTTAGGACACTTTCACTTCATTTAGTGATTGTATGATTTTTAATTAAATTGTGTGATTTTTTCCTGGAATCGAAATTTCTGCCTGAGAGAGTGAGTGAGTCTATAAGTAGGCGGGAGGGTATATGAGTAACTCTGGACACAAGTCTAATGTTTCGGACAGATACTTGTTTATTATAAATTTCTGAATATCTAATAAAATGACCTCGTCATTTGTAGGAAAGAGCTAGTTTTGGCGTGGTTCGAGAATCTACTTTAGATAACTTTATTTGCATACTCCTATAAGTTGATTTGAACCCTTCCTGATCATCCTAATTTGACAAAATGGATTTCAGAATTGCACATATAATAATAATTTAAGTCAATGTTCTCTAAA
>JAOPUB010000002.1:1797234-1808334 GCA_027564055.1 Neptis clinioides
TGAATGAATATCGATTTTGTATCAAAATATAATTTTACATTTTGTGAGTATGTGTTGCCAGTACTATAAACATTCAACCTGATGCTTGAATGATGATCGATTTTGTATCAAAATATAATTTTACTATGGATTTTCATCCAACTTAGCTGTGATGATTTGCAAATTGTAGATTAGGCACTTCCTTAAAACGCGAGGCCGCGCAGACTTGTATTGTGATAATCGCGTAGACTGGTCACCTGGTTTGCTGACTCACGTTTGTGTGCAACAATAATTAGCGTACGTACTACGTATTATATCGTCGTCTTATGCGATGACGATCGTTGATGAATACCATCAAAGGTCAGTATCCGTACCAAAATGGTCACGCCTAATAACTGGTTCGTAAGATGTAGTCGGTCCAGTTGTAAAACTACAGGCTTGGGATACCAGTATTATACGTTTATTTCATTGATACGACAAACTCAATGAAAATTGGTCTGACTTCATATTGTAGGTCATTATTAAGCTTAGATTTAAATTAAAGGCTATAACAATATACTAAGAAGCCATATAACATTTGTGATGCTGCTCTTGACGTACTCAATGTAACACGTATTAATAAAGATTCTAACTGCTATTATTCAAAATATTCCCTATTTCTGTTTTATTTTTATTTATTTCATATAACTTATTTCTAAGAATTTAGCGCTAAGAAAACTTTAAAATAAGCTTGTATACTACATATGAAAAATAGTTGATAAAATTTTAGTTTTGTTTTCAGAAGGCGTAAAGAAGTAATGGAAGTCACTGGGGAATCCTGGCGTGCATATTACACTGGAGGAGCCGAACACCCACTTAGCGCCGCAACATCTGCAGTTCTAGGCGTTGCCGAGGATCCACAACCCCAATCTCTGGTCACTGAATACTACAAATTGCCTCCCCTTGGGCAAGATACTCACCTTAACCTACATAAGGAAGTCTGGCCGTAAGTATAATACCTACAGGCATTTCTTGATGGTAAATTGTATTAAGATCCTTATATTAAACATCAATTAAAATCAATTCGGTACATCAAGGTCGAAAAATCAATATTAAACATAAAAATTTATTCTAATCATCGCTTGATCTTGTCGTAGACGATTCCGGAAAATCAATCATCGATTCTCACGGCCGTATATTATATCGGATTTCGTGTATAGAAGCAATTATAATTATAATCGACGAATATCGAAGCACAGTGAATACGGAATGAATTCGCGTAAAATTTATATGTAAACTATGATAATGTTGAATCTTTTATTTTTTATGAGAGAAAAGACGGGGTGCTGTATTGCAAAGTCTCACGGCCGAGTACCCAGAGACAGAGGCCGCGTGGCTTCCGCCCCAAAGAAAGGTGTAAGAATAACAAATAATAAAAATGTTAATGTTCCACTCAATAAATCATAGGTGCTCATTTGAATACGTATGGCGGGATTATCGAAATAAGAGTCTGCAACTGCAATGAACGTCTTATCCCTTGCTTCCACTTCTGTGTAGGTACATATATCATTTTATAATTTGCATATTTTTTGCATTTTGATTAAAAATAGCTCGAACTTTTTATTAGATTATTTTTCATTTAATTTTTAGTAAAATTAAGTATAGTTCTTTATCATTACATTACATACCTAAACATTTATGTGTAACATACAATAATTATTTTATACGTGCCGTAAATTATTGTTATACTTATATACCTTTATATGTGTAAATTGTATTGAGTTAAATTCGACGTTGTTTGATTAGAGATTATATATTAGCGTTATGATATCATTTAAAAAAATATCAAAATCCTAATTTTCAAGGAAAGGGAACTTCAGACATTGGTAAACTTCAAACTGGTCGTAAAAAACTGATAAGTTGATTCATAAAAAATCCATTCCCATAGAAATGTGACCCCGATCAAATTATACTCGCTGTTTGAAAGATGTTGTTAACAGCATCCCTTGAATAGTGGCACAAAAATGAGCAAACGCTGCGCCGTGTCACATTCTTTATAAAAAGAATACATAATGTTAAATTCACACTGTATGCTTACTCTTTTATGGAAATTTTATTATAAACATATTTTACAACGGTAACTTACGTTTTACGCATATATTTAATGGCCTTTTTATTTTAAAATGTTTTTGTTAAATGTTTACTATTAAAAGGTTTTTAGAAAACTGGTGACGACACATTAATTAGAATATATTAAATTATTAAACATATGTAGATACCACCATCTAAAGTGAAAAAATTGTAAAAAATTAATTATTTCGACTCTGGTTTACATACCTTAAAATTTCGTTTTTTAAATTATTACTTGATATTCCTTAGTTTAGTTATTTAAAGTTTGTATTTTGCATTATATTCACTCGTAGTAGGCCTTTCTGAACGTCCTTTCCTTATATTACCATAATAAATGTGGAAGACTAAAACAAACAGCATCCAGTCTCTCACAAACATTATTACCATTTTATTTTGTACAACTCGACATAATTGTTCATCTAGATTAAGATATTATGTTTGTGAAAGAAAATTTAAATAAATGAATTTGAATTTGAAAAAAAAACCTGGGAAATTGCACCCGGGCGAAACCGGGCGGGTCGACTAGTTTATTATATTTTTCCCTATAAATTGTATGTTTAGAAGAAGTAAGAGAAAATCTTTTTAATTATATTCATAGAAGAGAAACACGTTTTTTTTTTAACTAAAGAAGAACAATATTTGGTCTTGCTCATGTTGAAATACTTCTTATTCTCATCTGCTAAGTACTAATTAATATATGGAGTTAATATTTTTGAAAAGAATAGAAAATACTTAAAGAACATAAAAATATACAAAAACAATAATTTGATCATATTTCATCGTTAACACATTTACTGCTGAGACAATTTGAAAATTCTATTTATATGTATAGAAATTATAATTTTTAGTTAAATACTAAGTATTTCTTTATGTTGAGTTTAGAGTTTAAGTCTAAACAAACCTATTAAAAATATACTTTAATCCTTAACTGTGGTATACCGTCGGACATATTAAAAAGTAAACCATACCTTATTAAAATATTCACGTCGTAAAAATATTTTTTCCCCTAAAAGTGGTAACAAATGTCGCAAAGTAACCCCATGGTTATCGCATCCATCTTTCCTGTCTACACCAACACCAGAATGCTAATAGCGTTAAACTATCACTAGCGATCTCCCCGGCTTTGCACGGTTTTTACTCATACGTCAAACCATCCATTCTCACAAACTTTTTTTAGGTTAAAAATAAAGTTTGCATTTTAAATGATTTGTATTATTTAGGAGTATTTTCAATTTATTTATGTAAGATGGTCGGATATTCCAGAGCTTCAACCCTGTAGGATAAACGATAAAATGTAGATGAGAGAGGTGTTAAATAAAACATTTTGTTGATAAACAGAAGTATTTGCCTAAATAAGGAATAAATCTTGGAAACCTTTGTAAGCATTTGGATATACAACCTCAATAGTATTAAGCAAGCATATTTTTTGAAAATTAAATTAAATAGTAGTAAATAAACCTCGGGTTTTTTAATGCAATTTGGCACAGAGAAAAAAAGCTTGAAAAAAATAAAGAATATTTTAATGTAATAAATACTAATTTGGATTTTAAATATTTAAATAGTATATGTAAAAATAATTAATAAAAATAAAGTCTAAATGAGAAGTAAACTTTGAAATTATTTTTAGAATTTTCTAGATTTTATAAATTGTTAACTTAAATTGATGTCATTGCACAGAAATATGTGCTTTGGAAGATATCTGTAAGATTATGAGTAAATGTTACTAATATTATAAATGTGAAAGTTTGTATGTTTGGATGTTTAGATGTTTGGATGTTTGTTCCTCTATAACTCGGAAACGGTTAAACGGATTTCAATGAAATTTGGTAGAAAGATATTTTTATCTCAGAAATATTCATATTTTCTGTGGGGTAATGATAAAATATGTTTACTATCGGAACCGACTAAATATTTTCAATATGTTGAAAATTATGTTTTTTGGTAAATTACACCCGGGTGAATCCGGGGCAGGTCGACTAGTAAATATATAATTTAGTAATATATTTTTCAGACTTTATCTTTTCAGTTATATAAATAGAATATTTAAAATATTTGTCTTTAATTGAATTATACACAGATCTCTTTTATGATATTTGATTTTATAAATTCTGACAGTATTTTTATTTAAATATTCGTCGAGCCAAAACGTGTCTTTTTAATTTAAAGCTAAATAAACTGGGAGTTGACAGATTCTTTGACCTTAAATATCAATAATTTTTATTTCATTTGATATGAACATTCATGTCAAACAGTTTTAAAACTTAAATTGTTGTGATAGGAAAATGAAAACTATTTAAAATGTAATCAAAATTTTAATATTGATATAGATTATTTTTTAATTGTTAATAATACAAATACTCATAACTAGGGGTCCGCTAGGCTAAATCAAAAGGATAAAACTTTTTTTAATATCTTATTGAAATTGTAAAAATACATCATCACATCACATCTCTTAAGGGAAAATCGTATCCAAATTCTTCCTGCATTTTTGGGTGATGTGTGTCCAAATTGAGAACCATCAAACAGAACATGGTCAAGACATGATTGATTTATTACAAAAGTCTTTTCAGTTCAACGAGAGCAAAATTCACATTATATACAAAAAAGTTTATAAGCATTATGTAAAAACTTCACGATACAAACTGAATTTTTAAACTTTTATTCCCACTTTCAAGTTCTTGTTCCCATTCGTTTTCAACAGCTGCCGCTTTACTTTCATCTTGGTTGTTTTTGTTAATATTTGTTTTCAACTTATGTTATATTTATAGTTTTTTTTGATTTTGAGGACAACACAAAACCTACTAATGATTTTTTTTAATAGTAGGTATGTTGGAAAATTAATAACAATGAAGTTCTTACAATGTAGTTACTGCTGCTGCGTGATTGCTTGGTCCGAGAACCTAAATAGTGGACTTACGTTCACATAATATGTAGTAGGATTCCCTTAAACCTACACGCTCAGTCGCAAGTCCAGTGCAGTGCCTTGGATCATCAAACTGGACTTATTATCTCTTAATGTTCTTGTAAGTCAGCTAGTATTCCATATCATAATAATAATGTTTCTTGATAGTAAAATAATAACTATTCACTTAAAATATCAAACATTATAATCCTTTTTGTTCTAAAAACACATTTTTATTTCTTTAACTTTATTTTCACCGTAAAGTAACTAAATTAATTCGATTACAATAACTTGATGAATTATAATCCGAAATTAAATATAAAAAAAAATTAACATAACTTCTTTTTTATTTCTCTTTATTGGACACAGATAAAAATAAAGAAAAATAATAAATAAACGTGGTAATGAACTAAAACTAGAACAAAGGCGGACTTATTCCAATTAGTAATCCCTTCCAGTCAACCGAATTGATTAAAAGGAATAACAATATTATGTTAGGTTAGATCGTAAATACTACATAATTTAGAGATAAAAAATAGGATTTGTGTACGTTAGGAATATAAATACACTATAAATTATAATATATTATTTATACATAAACACATACATCAGTACATTAATTCATAAATATACATATATTCATATGATAGCGGATCGATAAAATTTCTTTAACCTATACTTAAACGAAGTCAATATGGGGGATTTGCGTATATCAACTAGCAACTCATTGAAAAGTGACACGGATAAAAAGCTGAAAGACCTGGCGTCTTCTGATACGTACGAATATATATTTGTTACTATGGATATATATTAGGAAATAAGTACCTTTTAGAATAAAACGAAATACTTACCCTACTTAGTTATGATGCCAGTCAGGAACTTGGGCACGTCCTTCTGGTCAGCAGTACTCTTCAGGTCGGTTTCAGGTCAGAGGTCAGTTTTCCCGGTAGTATGATAAGGCAGTCCAGGCAAAATCTTAGTTTATAATTTTTAAAACAAAAACAATATTACGCGAGGTAAATTCCTGTACATTGTAAAAAATATCAAAGTACTAAACTTGAAGCAAAGCATTAAAAAGCGGCTAACACTATAAGAAATAACTAAAACTATTCGATTCAATAGATCAAATAAAAATTACAGTTCCTATGGAATAAATGCGTTCAAACAAATAAATAAAACTGGTGTGTCTGTTTGTAATATTTAAATAAGCGCTTTTTACTAAGTGCGCCGGGATTTATATACGCAGACGAAGCAGAAATTTTTGTCTATCTGTTTGTTTCTGCCAGTCACTGAAACGACAGGACCTATTTGAGCAGGACGTTCACATAGCTGATGATATAAAAAATAAATTAGTAACTTACGCATTATTATCGAAAAAAAAGTCGAGTTCCGCTAAAAGATAATACATCTCAGCGAAGTGAGGGCGGGTCGTATATTTTTCAAGTATTAAGTGTTGATAAGTTCTTATACAAAGACTCCTTGATCTTAAACACACATATGTAGATTTATGTAATTTTCGTTTATTATGATGCTGACAACACTGATTTGTGTGAACGTTGGTAGCATTGCTACATTCTGATTGGTAACAATCTGAGTCTAAAGTATAACAGCCTGGATTAATATTATAGTAGCCAGGACGTCATACTACCGGTTTACATATAGACCACTATTTCTTTTCTTTAATTAATAATAGTTATTATTATAGTTTATTTCTAACCACAGAGCTACAGAAACAAGCGAGCGCCTACAAAAACAATGGGACTCCGAACGAGAGGAAACTCATCAATTCACCTCCACAGTACAACACTGCGCTGGCGCAGGACAAGTGGTAGACCCACAGCCACATCGCTGACACTAATCAATAATCATACACATCTAGAGACATACATATTCTCACCATAGAGCGTTATACTACCATTATTATTCTATTTTTAAATCATATTTACCTCTAGCATGAGATTATGTATGTGCCTACAACGTTAAAGCATCAAATTAATTTATTTAAGATATTTATACGGTGATATTTAGTGTCTAAACTGTTTTCTGTTCATAAATATACACGAACAGTTTTGATACTTCACCTCACCCAAGCTCAATATCAAGACTGATTGATCTAGACTGATATAATCAATGCCGAACGTCACGTCGCGTCACGTCACGTCACGTCACGCCACGTCAGCGGTGACAACAGCGCGACTAATGATTTTAATATAGCTAGAAGCATACGACATGCGACAGTTTGATCTCCGACTAAATCGTTGAAGTAGACGGCGGAATGCCCTAGGTTAAGTAATTGTTCTTTAGAGCATGTTTTATTTTTTGATTTAACCTATTTTACATGTACTTTATACATCACAATTATTCCAAGTTTTACCCTTTTAACATTTGATTTTAAATTCCTCGAAAGTCTACCAGTGTTGCCGATTGACAAAATTCTTTCGATGTATTTTCTATAATATATTTTAAAAAGATTGATTATTGGCGATTGACTTTCTCATTGGTACTAAATTTGGACTCAATTATGACGATTTTAAATAGGACCTAAGTTTTTTTCAGCTCCAATCTGAGCGACGATCCCGTGTCGCAAGCTGAAAATTTTTAATTAATTAACATGTTATAATCATTGTTCTTGGATGTTTTTTTTATTAAGTTATAAGTGCATTTTGATTTTAACACATTAACATTATTAATCAATGCCATAGATTTTATTTTTAGCAATGTATTGGTACATAACGATTGCTATGTTATGTATCAATTAAGTCTTGGATATGTATTTTTTAAATCATGAACTTGTGATTATGATTGTTAGTTTTACCATGTGTGATTATGAAATTATACTTTAAATAGATTTTTATAAGTTTTGTTTAAATGAGCTGAGTTCATGCATTCCAGTTAAGTTTTTAAATTTTTCTATTTTTAAAGAAGTTTTAGCACGATCGTTTTTTAGTTTATGCATGCGTCAATAAAATTTTCAAAAACGTACCTTTTGTTTTTATTTAAATACATTAACATTATTCTACAACAAAGAGAAGCGTGGGTGAGTTGGTAATTACTTTTTCAAGAAAAAATTAAAAATTATTTTAAATTCTACTTAATTCTCTCATGGCTTTAATTCTGCCAGTGTCGCGTATAATGAAGAAAACAAGGAGGAGACTGAGCGGTAATTCTTTCCAAAAAGATAACGAGAGAATGACAACAAAAGTTTATGAATACTATGATACATGAACAACCTAAAACAATAAAAGTAAATAAAAAATAGTTATATATAAGCTATGGATGAATGATGAAATGCTACAAAAATAAATATTTACTTAGATTTTTATTTTATCATCTACAACAAATTTTACCAAGTTCCTAATAAATGTACACTATTTATTAAACTAATTTTAATAAGCAATTTATATCAACTGAACGCTGTACGTCTGAGGGGATTATATCATTTCATCAAATTTAATTTTAAATGCTAAATATCATACAATTTTTTCATTGTCACATGTTTAGACTTATTGCCAATTTTCAGATAATTTGCATGTTTTACGGGAAATTTAAATTTTATTTATCATGATAAAGCTACCGAGTCACTTTTTACTTAAATATCGCTATTGAATATTATTACAGTTAAATCAAGACTTAGGAATAAAAATCATGACAAAGTTAGGATTTAGCCGAGGCCGCTTAATATTAGTATTGCAAATTTATTTAATTAGGTATTTTGTCATATTTCATATGAAGATAAGTCATATGAAATATGACAAACATCTGTGCAACCACCTAAGATAAGATATGGCTGTTAGTCTAGATTTTGTTTTATTTAGAGCTTTTTTACTTCACTCTCAAATGTATTTTATAATTGTCAAAATTAAGTAATTGAATATAAATTGCTTCATTTTTATACCTAGTGAAACGATTTCAAGTGGAATTATATATTCTCTGGTCTGTCAGTGTGGGTAAAAGGGTAATCAAAAGTACACTTTTTAGTTCCTGGTATTACTGTTTGATTTTGACAGCTGACTTTAAAATATTTTATGATTATTGCGTGAAATTGCATCACTTATCTAATTTTTTAAACAGATAGAAATGGGAAACGCAAGTGCAAAAGCTGTGGATGTAAAAATGGAAGCACCAGTTGCGAATACTGAAAAGCCAAAGTTAAAACCATGTTGTGCCTGCCCGGAAACGAAAAGAGCGCGAGATGCATGGTGAGGTTATTTCGGAGAATCGAATTCTTAAAATATATTCAGACCATCAATGCTGTATAGGCAGCGGTCCTAGTCTTTTTCATGCTTAAAAAAATAACTTATATCATTAAGTTTTTGTCAATGGTCTTTTGCACTCTCATATATAATCTTTGATTCCTATGAGAGATAAATAAAAAATCTATTTATGATTCAGGTTGTAGATGCTTTGGATACCTTACTTTATAATTAAATTATTTTTTTCTATTAATTGAATCTCTGGAATCTATACTAATATTATAAAGCTGAAGAGTTTGTTTGTTTGAACATGCTAATCTCTGGATCTACTGATTCAAATTGAAAAATTCTTTTTATGTTGGATGATCCTATCGAGGAAGGCTATAGGTTAAAAAATATTACGTTACGCGGGGTATAACGCGAATGAAATCGCACGGGTCTGCTAGTCTTGTATAATATGATACCAACCATACTTTCAAATACTTTTTTGAATAAAGCAATCAGTCATTAGTTATTTTGAAACGTTATTCATTTGAAAATGCAACAAATTTAACTAGGTTCCATATGTAGCCTTCGTTAATCATACAAACTTGCCTTTTATTTGAAGAAAGTCGTAATTATTGTGAGAGCATGCTAACTAATCATTTTTTTTTAATTTAATATATATAGAGATTTGGGATGCATTAAAAATTTTTGGCATCTAGTTATTGTAATTAGTTCAGTCACTCATCTCTTCATGATTATTTTTTAAAATCCTCTTCATTAATAATAAAAAACTATGATAGCAAAATCTCTTATTTTTCAGCATAATAGAAAATGGAGAGGAAAACTGTGGATCATTGATAGAAGAACACAAAGCTTGCATGAGGAAGATGGGTTTTAATATATAGACATTTTAATTATCAACTACTGAAATTCATTACTGCTTCATTATGTCAAAATTTAGGAATCAAATATTTCTGTTTTATATTTTCAATCATCTGTTCAGTTTAGAGAGGAGTTTAGAGTTTAGAGGATTTAATACTTTTAGAAAATTAAAAGTATTAAACTTAACTATGAACATTTCTTCATAATTATCATCATTGCAACCCTTCGATGGCCCACTGTTGAGGAAAGCTCTTACCACCGCCTGTCCATTCTTGTATTTCGAATTTCTAAATAATATTTTTTGTTTTAATACTACTAAGTACTATTTTAATAAATTATTTGAGCTGCATAATAATGCACTGTAACAGATTATCAACAATTTAGATGTAGATCTTTGTTCCTTCATAGACCTTCATATTTTACTATAAAAATGGATGTTTCATACGCGGGTATTCTTATATATTCTTATAGAAGTCCGCGTCGTGGAAACGCTGTTGGTTATACATTGCGTGAATAAAAAATTAATAGTTAACAGTAGTTTCACTTTAGTGTTTACCTATATGTAACAACATAGAAGATATGACATGCATTGTAATACGGTAACTCACTTTTGTTTTGGTCACATGGGACTATAGTTTCAACGGCATTCGGCGGTCTTCTTCAGCGAATGGACATGCACGCGGCGACAGCGCGAATGCTACTGAAACTATTGTCCTATACAGATAGTAAGCTTAGCAGTGTTTCGGACTGGAAGACTTAGATAATAACAACCCAATATTTATTAATTCAAAGACTCGGGGAGTCAAGTCAAATTTCATCTAATTTTTCGTTGGAGAAAGGGGGGAGTCTCGTCGAATATCACGCAGTTTTTTTCTGATTGCAACAAAAAAGTATATACTATTTTAGTCCATTTAATCCAGATTGTAAAAAATATGAACAAAATAATTTCATTCATACTTCCCATGCGTTTACCTAAGAAACCCACATATTATTAAATCTCACGTGAGACTGGGGGATGGGGGAAGGGGTTGAATAAAATGTCACGAAATC
>JAOPUB010000002.1:1845711-1859398 GCA_027564055.1 Neptis clinioides
TAATAGCTCCAGCTAGAACTGGTAAAGATAATAATAAAAGAAGAGCTGTAATTCCAACTGATCATACACTAAAGCCTATTTCCCTTCCCCATCACGTGTGAACAGCTAGACTGATTTCGGTAATTATTTTTTTATTATATTCGTTATTGTTAGGAGAAGGTTCTTATGTAAGAAAAAAGTAAAAAAGTAGTTTGGAAAATTAGAAAATTTAAGAAAACTTAACGATCATGTTAATATTTCCTAATGTGAATGATTTGTATGACGCTTGACATAACTATCACTCATGTGACCAATATTCTTGAAGAAGGGTTTGGGGCTTGAAGTCCAGGTGTAATCTAATTACTCGTCAAACTGCTTTCTAACCTATGGAGAAATAGTGTATTATTTATAAAATTTATGTTATAATAAATCAAAATCTACTAGTACCCAAAGACATATAAGTGTTGCTAGTGTGTATTTCATTTCTATAAGTAAGCATTAAATGGAAATTATTATTTTTTTTTAATTTACCGAGGTTCAAGTCAGTGCGGACATGTTGGAAGTCTGTCTCACAAGAGTCTATATGTGTTGTAGTTATAAAAAAAGCTGTAGCTTCGTCATCCTGGAAATCTTAATCTACATTAAATTCTTGAAACCTCGTGATCTTTCAAGTACGTCAGAACATACTGTTGTTATTTTTATCTATTCATTAAAAATAGAAAATACTTAACTATACGTAAATTATTCAAAACTAATTTCGGAAACATTAATTTAATTATTTTCTTTTAAATGGAAAGGAAATATAAATCTGACGAACCTACTGCAAGAAAAGATTTATTGAGACAGAGTGAGTAATTCTTCTATTCGATAGTAAGAATGATATTATAGAAAAAACGAAATAAAATTTTCCAAAATTAATAAGAATGAGGAATTAAAACTATATATTTCAGTAAAATAATTAAATATAAATTAAATAAATTCTAAAAGTTCGTCTTACTTTTATGAAAACAAAATATAAACTGGCAACACTTAATGATTAAAAAGTAATAAAAATTCAAACATAAATATAATTTACTTTACAATTTAATTTAATTTTAAAAGATTAATTTTCAAAGAGAAATGTCTAGTAAATATTTAATTTAAATTTTATAAAATTATTAACAGAATTTAAATTTCAAATAAAAATAGATTGACTAAACACTATATTTAAAACCTATATCAAATTTAAAAAAAGAATTGACTAATGAAAGAAGAATTCCAATTTCAAATAAAAAAAAGAATTATCATATTACAAACAAACACAATAGAAGAATGAGAATTTCAAATACAAAAAGAAATAATTTCGGCATTATAATAAGAATACTTTTTTAATCTACACTAATATTATAAAGCTGAAGAGTTTGTTTGAACGCGAAAATCTCAGGAACTACTAGTTTGATTTGAAAAATTTCTTTTTATGTTCGATAATCCATTTATCTAAGAAGGCTAAAGTATATAAAACATCACGCTACGATCCATAGGAGCGGAGCATCCCGCGAATGAAATCGCGTGCGTCAATTCTGATTTCGAAAAAAGAACGTCTCGTTACATAATGGTTCGATACCTATTCTGCGTTTCATAGCTAAATTACAATTCTATTCATGAAGCACATGAAGTCATAAGGGATGGGAATAATAAATAAAAATGAAGTAGATGCAGAAATTGCAATACTAACTGAACACAAACAATTAGGTAGCTAAATAAGATTTTTATGAAATCTAAAAATTAATTTTATATATGAAATACCTATAGTAACTCGTAGATAACTCAGTTACACCCACAGTGCTGCCCAGAATTTATGTCGAAACCGACATTCACTGCAAAAAACATTTGCAGCAAATAACCTAGGCGTTAAAACAACTAGCACAGACAATTGGAGCACTTAACAAACAGACATATCCGTATCAGATATAGCGAATCGAGACGACAGGACATTACTTTTGTGCTATCGATTAAGCTCAACGGTGAGTGAAATAGTTTTGCCACGCAATGAACATAAATAATTGTCATAAAACAGATAGGACTGATGGATGGCCGACTGGGCTAACGAGGAAACAACCGACGACAAAAATTGAAAACAAAGAAATCTCCACCAGAAACAATGCTTGTTATATTACTACATAAGTTATTACTTAATAGTTTATGCTCATTATGTGCGTAAACGAGTTAATAAGTAGATGACGCGATACTGTATAATATATACAACTCCGTTCTGCTACGATTCCTAATACAGCACTTAAAATCTGAAGGCTCACAAATGCGTGACGTGATATTTTTTAAACATTCGTTTGTATTTCTTTTAGTAATTTAAGTCAGTAGGTAGTATGACATTAAAATATAAACAAATTCCGGTTAATATTAAGTTATAATTATAGAAAATCTTAACTCGCTAAGGTTATAAATGTGAAAGTTTGTATGTTTAGATATTTGGATGTTTGTCATTCAATCACGAAAAAACGGCTGACAGAATTTTAAATTAAATTAGGCAAACAGATAGTTTGTATACTATGTCAACATTTAGGCTACTTTTTATACCCGAGAAATTCATTAACTAATTGTTTTATACCTTATATATACTAAGTTATTAGATCTCTCACTATTAATGTAAGTCATAATGTATTCATTAATACGTGAAGCAAACACTTTGTACCCCGTTTAACAAAAATTGCGAACGCGGAGATGTGATGAAATGAATTTGAAGTAGTTGTCAGAGTGCAATGGCGATGGCAAGTCGCAATGGGCGACATGGCACACATGGACATGGACGCTGTGGTACGTGTGCGACATACGCGCAGTGGCGCGGGCGCAAGAGAAAGCGTGCTTAATCAGATAACTCAGATTGTCAACCGAACTTGGGCTCCTGAAATCGGGTCGAATGTCGATACACTCGATTAATTAATTGACGGCCCGAAAAGTTGGAATTAACTGGTCCAAAAATGTAAAATTGTTGAGAAATACAAGTGTGTTAAATGTATTAAATATTTACTTGTAGAAAACCAACTTAATGTTTAAAAAACGTGTATTTTTATAAGCCTTAAGCTATTTATCGTTTGTAATTTATAAATCTCAAAATCATAATTATCAATAAAAAAAACACTGATTCGTAGTGTTGCATTTTAATTCACTTAAAACCTAAATTTGAACATTATATTTACATCCCTATTGAGTGATTTCAAACACGAATCGTAACATATGAGTGCGTGTGTGCTAACGTTAGTGTATGTTTATTTCAGTTAATTTTAAATATGACTGATGCATTTTTTATAGCTTTTATTTGAAATTCTTTTAGTAGTCGACATGCATAACGTTGTCGTCGTAGTAGTACATGTTAAATTAAGTATATAATGTATTTTCTACCATTTTGCTATATGTACCTATACATTTATTTCTTCATATAAATCTCACAACAACTATATTTTCGTCGCAAATGCTTATTGATCGCATTTTACTTTGACGGAAAGTTGTTTAATACAAGTCTTGTCTGTAATTGTTACCTAATTCAGACATTTAAGATCGTTGATTATAGCAATGTATCTCTGTCAGGCGACAATGGCTACATTGTTCATTATCAATCGCAACTTTAAAATAGATACTAAATTACGTAAACCATTACTGGTCGAGCTCTAAATTAGTTGCTAAGTGTTATGAATCATTTATTCGTGGCTGATACTTATATTATAAAATACAGCGCCTGAGAATACATAAATACGTATATTAATACAAAATGACAAAGTAAGCCAACTGAATCTAAATACTGACGTTTTAAATGGTACAGAATGAATAAATACCAAATAAAACAGCGTAGGTATACAGTTATAATTTCATTATATATTCCCGAAACGCTGATGTCTCTTAGGAATTCATATAAAGCAGTAAATGTTTATGTCCATTAATATAGGCGAGATGTCCATCGAAGAGGTGGAATACACCGTTACAATTTTATACTTGGAGTATCTATTAGTATGCGTGGTTCCGTTGAGTTTACGCGTTGCTCGATCTACGGAGAAAGCCCGTGTCCCCCTTATTGAAACGTAGAGCTATTCGCGGATACAAATTACTCATAAATTCATCTATTCGTAGTAAAACATTGTGTTTATTACCCGTTGCTAACACTGTAAACATAGGTCCTTGCGATATTTAATTGCAGCGCGAGTAGATAGTTGGTTTATACGGAGATTCCAGACGTATATTATATCGCCTTATTTTGTTAGTATAAGCGTTTTGTACATAATGAAATTTAAATGACGGTTTTTAAAATATTCTCTTTATTTATACAAAAGGATTGTACGTAAATGGTTTCGGTGTAGAGGAGCAGGGCGCGGCATCGGCACAGCAACCAACGTAGTCGATCCATCAATCAGAGGCGACGATCGGAGGTGCTTTCTCGTCGTTAGCCCTATATGGCCAGCCTGGCACCACGCCTGGCGTAAGCCATTTCTTTTTCACTTAATTTTCTAACCTGTCTGTAGAAATCGCCTTAACAACATATTTCACCTACCGTCTGAAGAGTAATACTTATTGTCTAAATTTAAAAAACAACATCAAATTCATTAATCAACCGTTTACAAGAATTATGAATTTTTGTTGATTATATATTAACCTGACAAAATGGATTTGTAATTAACATCAATAACAAAATTATGAACGTTCACTTTAAGAAAAATAAAAATTATGCGTAAAATTATAATCTTTTATACAATATTTATCTAGTTAGTGATTAATATAGTGATTTTCATTTAGACTCAAATCCTCTTAATACACACATCAACACATATAAATAAAATTGAATTGTCTGTTTGTAATGTTAAAATAACTGCTTTTTACTCAGTGCACCGGAGGTATAGACGGATGCATATGCCAAAACAGCATTTAAAAAAAAATGTCATTCCGTCTGTTTCTCGGCTCCGGCTATTCTCTTGACCGTCTGGGACGGGACTTTCACTGGCAGATAGCTGATGTTATAAGGAGTAACTTAAGCTACTTTGGTTTTAAAAAAATAAAGGGCATAAAATATTTGCTCATAAGAATTTGGCAGGCATTTTAATTGCACCTGGGCGAAGCCGGGGGCTAGTAAATTTATATGAACATAATGATTTTTTAAAGAACGCTTTAGATTCTGTATTAAATGTCCAAAACACTTGTGATAACATTGTTGAATAAGAAAATAGCGAATAAGCTGGTGCATCAAATATTATTATTTGTATCATTAATTTAGATACCGTGTAATTTTCTATAAATAAATTAATTATCCACTTTCGTGTTAATTTCTGACAAACCATCTCTTTATTTTTCTAATTAAGATACGAAACGGTACTATATAATTACGTACTTTAGTGTCTCGTAAAAACATCTGCACAAAATTGTATGTGATTTTCACAATTAGGTTTTGCAGGTTTAACTTTAAATCTAAAACTTATTTACATCGGTCGTTAAGAGAATAAAATCTATTTTTTTTATACTACCAAATCTAAGGCGGGTCGAATTAAATCTCTGTTGTTGTCATTCAATATACAAATACTATAATTTTAATTGCAGAGTGTGGTCATGCTAATGTTTCGTGAAGAAAAGTCACCTGAAGACGAAATAAAGGCATGGCAATTTTGGCATGGCAGGCAGCATTCGGTGAAGCAAAGGATTTTAGATGCCGGTAAGTTAAATTAATGATCGATAGAGTTTTACTTATTAAATAATTGAATATTAGACAATTCAGCAGTACCAGTAACTTAATAAAACAAAGATATAGGTAATAGTTGGTTACGCAGTAGCTTAAACGAATGCTAAAACTATTATATACCTACAAAAACATGGATACTCTTGCTCGAGGCGACACAGAAACAGGCAGTAGTTGCGTGCGACGGCCTCGGCGGCGCGGTGGCGACGCGGTCGGCGCGGGCGGCACGCAGGGGCCTAATTACCGAGCTGCGAGGCAGATAGCCGCGGAGACGCAACTGCACTCCGCTACCCACCATTATGTGTCGTTAGGACATTTGCATAAATAACGCACAACGTGCACATCCTCCGCACCCTACACCGACCTATCAATTCTCACGACTAAAAATAAAACCTGGCGCCGCATCTACCTAATACCTGCCTATATATCTATTGCAACCTCTCTATTTCTCATTTGTACCGGTATTCGAAACGTCGACGTTTCATATTAACTAATTAAAATTGAACATAGCGTTTCCCTTTCCTAGTATCGTAGTGAGGTAAAACGATATATAATAGAGATAGCCAAGTTTATGGACTCCAGAAATAAGTAACAGGAAATCATAAAAATTCGTGAGAAATCTTGGTTCATAGTAATGATGTCCAAGCACCTGTTGATACTGTCGGCATACACTTTATATATGCTCGTATATAACGACTGTTTTAAGACGTCGCGTCGCTTACGTTGATTACATGATATCTGCCGAGTTGTCTAAAATGATGAGCCAAGATATAAGTAAAAGAACGATATAGATGCGCGTGGACATAATTACCGCGATGATATCAGGGAGCGCGTTCATTAGCATGTTAATTGCGCAGCGAACCTCCCTCACGCCCGCGCTCCGCGGTTTGCTACGATGATAATGTTTTCTGTTTAAAACTATAATTGTTTTGCTCGTTTATTCACTTGACTTTTAAATTGTACAACATTTTTCAGCGTGCGAAAATTGAGCTTAATTTTATATTAGGAGGTAGTTTAATAGAGGTTACGATTACGTAATAATCAGAATAGTCGCTTATTAATCTGACATGCTTATTAAAATAAACAGCGTTGATATATGACACTCAATACAATCTAACATTACTTAACTGAGACTTGTAGCATTTGTAATGAGTGACTCTGCGACCACAAGCAGTGCCTATAAATTTAATCTTAAGGAAAATAAAAACATGGAAGCCATTAATTCGCGCGGCCAGGCCAAGTTTAATGTCAAGGTTTCTATCTTATCTCGATGTTAGTCAAGTTTTATTTTTTACATTGTCGTTATAGAATGAAATAGCGTCTAAATGCTTGATATTTTCCTTTAAATTTTAAAGTTTAGTTACTAGTCATTTTTGCTGATAGGTACTTGCTATTTAGGTAAACCACGCGTATCCTAATGTTATTAGCGAATATATATTAGTTAGGTTTTAAACGATAACAATGATTTGATAAAATTATTGCAAGAAAACTCGTAAAATCTTTATATAGCGATGCAAAAGATGCACAATAAATGCAACGGACTTGGAAATAGCGTCAAGGGCGATATTGGACACCTGTGCGCAGGCGTGTGAAAGCGCAGAGTCGTAAGCTGAGGGCGTGGGGAAGGGGGAACGGGGAAGAGGTCCTGGGCCGCAACGCACTGCGCTTACACACAATACCTTCTCAGGTTACGTACATATCTTCTTGTATCGCGTGTCCACTGGTCGTTTCAGTGCAGTGTGGCTCCTTGGTTCACCCAATTATTTCTTTTGTCATCTTACATTATTTCATAGTTTACCGACAATTTATTAGTCGCCTATGTATCAAAGCTTATTTGTAAAGAGGCAGTGTTAATTCCGCATTTGCAACGCAAATCTAATCCATTTTCTATCCACGCCATTAAACTTGGTAAAGTATATATGAATCAAACGTAAAATACAATAACACATACCTATTACCTAATGGCTATAAAACTTTTACAGTTTGAATCACTTAGTGATGATTTAGCAATTAATATAAAAGAATTAATTTGGTTTTATAGTGCTATGTGCATGGTTTAATCAGAATATAATCAAATCGGATTTTGTAAAATAACATGATCTACTGATATTAAGAAGTAACAAGTATTTCTACTCTACATAATTATTGTGGACTAATAGAAAACTGACATTTTGTACCTACATGTAAGTTGGTATCGTTCTATTAAGTTGGTATGTAAAACAATTCGAGCACATATTATGGTGCATGAGGGCGGGCGGCGTTCTTCCCGTAGCTCGTAAACACGTCAGCGAGGCTGCGACTTGCGAGGCGCGCGACCGCACAGATTGCGGAGCGACCGATAGCGCACCCACGCGCCATCCTGCGGCCGTCGCGCGTCGCTCCACGCCACGATTACTCACTAACGACCACCGCCTGTCTGTTAATGCAGCCCTCGTACTCCAAAAGTTATAAACATCCGTAAAAAAATACAAATCATAATTGTGACTTATTTGCGAAGACAAGCGATGCGCTGATTTATACACCTGTTAATCTTAAACGTAAATTACTAAGTATATTATAATATGGCGAATACTTTATGTAAATCTTATATCGTAAAAAGTTACAATAAAACATATTATCATAAACTGACTCATTCAGTATGCAAAATAGTATTGTAACTTAATACAAGATAATATAATATTATAATTATAGTTTAAGTAGATAAACAATGTTCTGTAGTTTACTATATTTTAGATATTTGTTAAGTAGGACTGGAATTTAGGTCCGGCCATACTAATTGCATACTAACAGAAATGGAAACGGCAATCGCCGATGAATCGATCCTATCACGTGATTATTCACGCCCCGCAAATAAATTTCCGTCGCCGATGACGTATTGTGTGTTTATATCTTAATCGAAATCTCCGCAACCATTAGTACACAGTTAACTGAAGACAAGATTAATGACAACCTGTGGTTTGGTTACAGACACGAAGAATAGCATTGGGCTAGCTGGATGCATTGAGGAGGTAGCTCATAATGCTATAGCAGTATACTGGAATCCACTTGAAAGCGCAGCTAAGGTAAAAATACGATATGATTAACATAGACAAACACATAAAAACAAACACAATTATAATAATAAATGCTCATTACTTTATGTCTTTTATGTTCAGATCACGAATTGATTACACTTATTAAGGACTAATTAAAAAAAAAGAGTAGAATCCTGTAACCTTATTTGGGGAGAACTGCAAGTGAAGCAAAAAAATACTGTCATTCTTTTAAACATACGAGACAAAGTCTTAAGAGTCTCAGAATTTTTTGCACAATATTCTTTGGAATACGAATATGTTCCTTAATCGGTTAATATAATAGATACAGTGCATATTATCCTTTAGTATTTCATGGGTACTTTAAATAAAAACTCAGTACCCGATGTATTTAATTTTAATAGCTGAGTAGTTAAATTACCCTTCTTTAGCGTAAATAAATCTAATAATTAACTGAAAACCATTGTTGTGTAGCTACAGATATATCATAAAAATTATAGTTTTAAGGCGTGAAACGGAAATTGTGTGTTTCTCGTGAGGTGTTTTAAAATTATAAAATTGGTTTTGGTATTACTTGGCCACATTATTTAAGCGTGAATAATTGGTTATCGATATTAATAATTATTTACAATTGCTCAGAATAGCCATAGCGAGGCTTGCGACATATAAAATGTGTACTGACAGTGATCGGCAACGGCGTCATCGGCAAGGAAAAACGCGAAGGGTCATTTACATAGAGCGCGAAGCGCGGTAAACGACTACATCTCCTGCCTGCTTGTTTCGCTGTTATCTACACACTTGCAAAAACTTTAATCACTATTATTAAGAATTTGTTTTGAATACGAATTTAATTTATTTCCAGATTAATATCGCAGTTCAATGTCTGAGTACAGACTTCAGCAGTCAAAAAGGTGTAAAGGTTAGTAGTCGTAAATTTATACTATTTATATTAAATATTTTAGACCTTTACAAAACACATTAGTTAGGAAAATACCAGTAGGTTATAATCTATGAATATGTTCAATCATTATAACAGTTCTGTATATATTATATAAGTATTGACTATTTAATATTTACATAGTTGTAAAATCTAAAAATGATTGTAATATGGTACAGTTTATAATCAAAACGTTTCTCCTAAAAAACAATAGTTATACGTGAAATCTATAATGTAAAATAATTGTCATATTGTTGAATCTAATTAAATTTGTCGCACAGAAAGTATTTAAAATAATATAACGATACGTCGTCGCCATCAAGGTACGAGGTCGGTAACCGCGTTGTCGCCTGAGACTACCCGATAACCAGCGGGTGACGTAAGGGCCTGCGCCTCGTGGAAAATACTAAATTTGCTCTATTAATCATCGATTTTATAATTGCAACAGCAGATACTATATACATTCGACGAAAATTACATATTTACTTTTTAAGGCCAAGCTCTATTTAACGCGCGCCTAAATTTAGAGTCCTTGTAGGTTGTTATTGGTGATATTCTAAACTACATACCACCACATCGTATTGTTATGCCGTTCTAATCATCGATGACCTCGAGCCGACGCAATTAAGACATTTTAAAGCAATTCGATTCAGACACGTGCATATTTTTTCCTTATTCGTAAATTTTTCGCAATTATCCCTTATATACGTTTATTAAAATAGTTTTTTGCTATAGCGCCAAAATGGGCATAGATAAAACCGTGAAATAGTTTTAATAATTCGTTTTGTTTATTTTAATTTAGTGATTGTAGAATGTGTTCTGCAATAGAATTTTAACCCTTCCTGGTTGTAATATTGTATCTTAATGTAGTTGCATTTTATGGTGTTAATTGTTTTTTTTTCTTTTTGTTACAGGGGTTACCGCTTCACATTCAGATCGACACATTTGAAGATCCAAGAGACACACAAGTATATCATAGGGGATATTGTCAAATTAAAGTTTTTTGTGATAAGGTAAGACCTTTTACAAACAACATTTTGTCAAGTATTTTACATAAACAAATCTTACTAATAATATAAATGTGAAAGTTTATTTGTTTAGATGTTTGGATATTTTGATGTTTGACTCTATCATACTATTTATATGTTTGCAGTCGCAAGTGCCTAAATATTTTTATTTAGCAACAATATATTAACAATTAAATCTTTTTTTCATAAATTTATTTATTTATTGCACCTAGGCGAAGCTGGGGCAGGTCGACTGTAATTTTAAATACGTTATCTAAGTATTAGAAAATCATAAAATTAAAGTACAAAGCATAATAGTACTGCAAAAGTAAGCTAACCCTCGACACGAGTGATGGCGATCACATGTGTTAAAAATAATAATTTAACAACGTCATTAAAAAATCCTTTTGGCGATAAATAAGAAACAGTATATTTCAAGTATCTTATTTTAAAAAGCCATTATGAGTAAATTTTCCTTACGATTGCGAAAGTTCTAAATTAAACATCATCATAAACTGAAGATTGCATTATAACAAAACGGAAATTAAATATTGTTAATAAAACATTAAAATATACCAATATTTTGTTCATCCTGGAGTAGATATTGTTTTATTTAAAGTTTATCTGTTTCTTCACGACGCAAATGTATTCCACAACATTGGCGCATTCGATATTGATGTTAAGTATATTTATAAAATCTGAATTGAATTGTTACTGAAACTGACAATAAAATTATTAAAGGGAGCGGAAAGAAAAACGCGAGATGAAGAAAGAAGAGCAGCGAAAAGAAAGATGTCAGCGACAAATAGAAAAAAATTGGACGAGATATATCACCCTGTAACAGAAAGAAGCGAATTTTACACTATGGCTGATCTAACAAAACCACCAGTACTATTCAGCCCAGCCGAAGACATCGATAAATTAGCGGGAATGGACATACAAGGATTCTACGGACATGACGAAGCGAGTCTGGCCGAAGCCCACCTAAAGGGTGCTTCGCCTTTCCTCTTGCATGCAGCGAAACCTCAGGCGCCCGCGCTCAAATTTCACAATCACTTTCCACCAGATGCACCAGCGTGAGTTTTGCATTGCATCTCCTTATAGAAAGGATACTATTTATTATTTTCTACTCATTAGTAATATATAAATGTTTTCGTTTTAGTTATCGATCTGACGTAGGTGGTTTGTCACCATACAGCGACAGGAAGGACTCTTTAGAACTGGAAGGCGTGCTGGGGAAACGTGCGCGTACTTCCACGCCACCACTCAGTGAACGTGTCATGCTCTACGTGCGTCAGGACACTGACGATGTTTACACACCATTGCATGTGGTGCCACCTACCACGCAGGGGCTCTTACACGCCGTAAGTACCACCATCTACCCAGCCGTACTTGACGCATCGTATTGATCTCTCGTTTCAATTCTACGCGTCAAGAAGTTCGGTGAGCACGAGAATAACCTTGGTGATGTCGGCTAACCGCAAAAGCGAGCGAGCGAGAAACAACTCTCGTTCGCTCGAATTTCGATGTTCGTTTATGAATATTTTCGGTATTGATTTTACAAATAACGTAAACGAAAAGAATCGAGACGCTTCGTCCGCGCCGCGGCGGCCGGCCGCGTTTTGGCGCTAAGGCCGCCCCGGCGCGCAGTAACCGATGTGGCGCTTCATAACCCCGTCTAATCAATCCACACGATCATCATAACCGCATGTTGTAATTAACCCCGCGCGGCCGCACTGGATCCCGCACACCTCGCGTGACTTACTTTTTTGTTCTTATGAGACCGCTAGACCGGTTACGAGCCATCGTTCGATCCGTCAGACGAGACGTCTCGGTTTAAAGACAAAAGGCCCATTGTAATTTGTTTTATTTTCTCCTCATTTTCAGATTGAGAATAAGTACAAAATTTCAAGTTCGGCAATTAATAATCTTTATCGAAAGAACAAGAAAGGGTAAGTGGTTTTCATTGGCCTCTAAAAATATCTGCGGCACGTACCGGCCGGGCCCGCCTCGCGTCGCGTGCGCCTCGCTTACGCGCCCGCTTGGAGCGCGACACTAACTACACACGCTTGTAATGTGAAAGAGACCCCTTGATAAATTCACGATGCTTAATATTAAATATCATCACCCGTTTCCCAGCGAACCTTAATACCCGTAATTTTGCTGTGGCTCTAGTAATAATATTACATTAATTACACTTATATTCCTACACAAAAACAATAATATTAATACCTACTTTAATTAGATGTATAATGATTGTGCAACTTAACAATCAAATAATAGAATTAATACAATGATATACCTATTAATTATGAAACACATTTATTGTAGGATTACGGCCAAAATTGATGACGAGATGCTGGCATACTATTGTAATGAAGACCTGTTCCTTCTGGAGGTACGACCAGCGGGCTCCAGTGAAGACGAGCCTCTCTATGATATCACTTTTGTCGAGTTGTCTCTTGAACATTAATAATCCTAGTGTATATCTACAAGCTCTAATTTCATACTCTACTCGGACGAAAAAAATATTGAAATTCATCGTTATTATTTCGGAATATACATTTTTCGTCTGGGTTGATGTTACTGTTCGCCACTACTGTAATGAATTCATTGTTTAAAAGCTATTTTTTACATGTATCGATTATCATCCTTGGTGGTGAACCCAAAAATTCAGTCTCATAACATTCCGTATTATAGGTACGCTCAATTTTTATAAATAAGGTTGTCTCTAAAATGTCGATCTCAGATTGAAATTTACTTTTAAGGAAAACATCACCGTTACATGTATTTTGATAAATCTTAAAATGAATATCACAATTCGTGTTCGACCGTTTCATAAACGGTGACGGGGAACATTTTGTATATATATATCTTAGTGCCTTACTGAACATTCTGAAGGTGGTGATGGCTAAGTGAAGCGATCATTGTCTATGGTAACGCGAGCATTAGTTTCCTTTTAATGATGGTTGTGTAAGCTAAGTTTTAAAGGATCCTATGCTGCTGAAGTTAAATGTGTGTG
>JAOPUB010000002.1:1863834-1876048 GCA_027564055.1 Neptis clinioides
TTTATTATGTCTTAATAAATTTATTGCAAATGTTTGTTTGGATGAAGGTTTATCCCTTCATCTATAAAAGCTATTATCTAATCATTTTCACCATCCTAACATAACCTGTTTCAGATCTCACCTTCAAGAAAATGATTCCTCCAAATTCCTACCCTCAGCTCCTAAATTATTTAAAAGATCCTTTACCTCTAATTTAAGGTATGATTCTTTAAACCTATGTAAACATCTGACTTAAACTAGTCAATCATTAAGACTGGCCCACGGTTGAGCCGGTTTTCCTCGAATGCGGAGTTAGGTCAAAGACTACTACACTAGCCCAGTGTAGGTTGGCAATTTTCTCACACAATTGAGGGTATTATAGAGCATTCACAGGTGTACAAATTTCCTGACGATGTTTGATGATTTTTTTAAGGCAATGTTCCCTAATATCATTCCATAAGATCAAACTTATATTGGTCTTATACAGCCATACCTCACAAACATATACCCAGATTATGGAAAATATTGTCTAATTTGCATTCAGTAGAATTTATTCCACAATTACTGATGCAGAAATCAGGTTCACTAATCACTTAAGTTAAGTTTAACCCTATATAAAGATACTTTTAATCAAGTTCCTAATAAGTGGAGAGTCTGACCAACTGTTGATTGTTCATTTTGGTAGAAGCCGATTAATCGGCAAATTTCTTGTGAAATTATAGGTTATTATAATTAATAATACAAATTATTTTAAAATTGAAGCTTTATACTGTATGAACTGTATGATATAGAAGGATAATTTTTATAATCATCATTAGAATGTTTCTCCCTTGCTTTCTAAAAATTCATTTAATTTCGGTGTTTACTAGGACCATAGTAAATGCATTCATAGCTTAGTAATAAGGCTTAATTTATACCATTTTGTTTCATCATTTTGTCACAAACAATGGACCGAATTTGAGTCTAAGTGCGGAAACAGGAGCCCATATACAATACCATTTTGTTTCTTTTTTAAATAAGGTCTCGTGGCGGGAGATCAGGCCCTGATTATAGAGAATATAGAGGAGGTGCTAGTGCCAGTAGAGGATACTCTCCGGTAAGAGGAGAAGGTCCACCTAGCAAACGTATCAGACCTGACTGGCCAGTAGATGATAGAAGATATGGAGGAATGCCCCATGATTCATATGGCTCATATGGTTGGGCACATGACCATTTTGGTCCCCACCCTGCACATCAAGGATATGGGCAACCTATGCCACCAGTACCAGCAAGGTATTAAATATAAATGTTTACCAGACCAGCTTACCCATGATATCTATGATTCTAAATATCTTTATTCTACAACCTTTATAATAAGAGTAACACTTACTTGGCTTGTATATGTAATGTTGATATTAATGTCATAGATTTAGCCTCCAATTTGTGTTATGTTGAATAGGTTATGTAATTCAAAATATTTATTCATATGTAAAAAAAAATTAATTAACTGTAAAAAGATTACTTTCCACAGCACAGTTTTATGATAATCATTTTTAACCATGGAATTATTTTATTATTAATTATTAAAAAGATTTAAAGATAGTCATTTTGTAGTAGTTATTTCGATGGCCTAGTACTGAGTCACAACCCTTTAAAGGGGAAACACTGCTTTAATATATTTGATCAAAACTTTGTGTACATTAACTATGATGTTAGGGATGCTGTACTGCCAATGGGCCCAACAGATGGACCTACTACAATGATGTCCTTCAAAGCATTCTTAGCAGCACAAGATGACTCTATCACTGTGGATGATGCTATACAGAAGTACAATGAATACAAGCTTGAGTTCAGAAGGCAGCAGTTAAACGAATTTTTTGTTGCTCATAAAGAAGAAGAATGGTAAGAAAGTTCAGATGCTGATAAATTATTACTTTCGTATAAAAACTACATTTCAAGACTGTCATCCTTAAATTTCTAAATATTGATAATAATACTAAGAATTGTTTGAGAAGTAATATGTACAGTTTCATATGTAGAAAATTGTGTCAACAATTTGCTTATAATTAAAAGATTCTACGCCATAACTATTGAAACAAAAAACTTGCATTATGCATTTTTGAAAACAGTAGCTTATTAATGGTATGTTATGGTTAGAATCTTTTAAATATGCAAATTTTAATAAAAACTTTTTTCCCTACAGTCTACAGCGTATTCAGACGGATTTGCTGGACGTCGTTAAGAAAAATAATTCAAACTTTATGCAAATGATAAATGGCGTGTGTAGCTAGTTTATATCGCGTTGACCTGTAGCGCGCAATGCTACAGGTTTCGTTATTGTTAGGGGTAGGGTATATATTTTCCACAAATGTGGAACAGGTGAGATCATGAAGATTTTTTAAATATTTCATAAGCAATTTTAGTTTGTGTATTACATTGTAACAGGTGTAGTAGACCAGGTATATTGGACCAATTTCCTGCATTCAATTATGAGATGGTAATTGACTAAACCTAAAAGTCTTGACGAATATATCTCTTCATTGTGGAAATTGATCTTAATCTCATGCACTCTCAATGTAGTCATAATGAATATTTTGTTAATGTTAGTTATGTAACTATTTGTTATATAGGTTCAAGATAAAATACCATCCTGAAGAATCTGTGAAGCGTAAAGAAGAACAATTAGCAGCATTGAAAGTAAGATTTTACAAGATAAATCATTAAAACAATTATTTTTAATATGAGGTAACTGTATGTCAGTGTAGACTGAAATATTTATTTTCTGTTGTCTTAGACTCGTCTGAACGTATTTCTTGAGCTTCTAGAGCAAGGTGAGCTGGACAAAGTGACAGTAGATGTGGAGAAGTCTGACAAGTTAATACGATTACTTGATACAGTTGTCATCAAGTTGGAGGGTGGTACTGAGGAAGATATGAAAGCTCTTGATGAACCAGCACCAGTTGAAGTTACAAGTCAAAAGCAAGGTATTTTTCATGTATTTCCGAAACAAAAGAACTTTGTAATTGTGGTTGTAAATTGCCATAAATTTCTTTAGTCTTAATATAATCTCCATTTGTATTCAATCCCATTTCTGTTGAAAATATAAGATCAGATCATTCATAGCCAGTGCTTATGTTTATTCTAATCATTTTATATAAAAATTTTAGATAAAAATGAACCAGAAAAAGCTGTAGTGATCGATGTTGATGCAGTGAAAGTAAAAGAAGAGAATGCAGATGCAACAAATGACAAGGTATAAGTCAATAACTGAAATTTTTAAAAGTAGCTATTTTCCTACTATCCTTTGAACAAAACTATTGATTCTGATATAGTGTACAATATCATCAACAATCAGTTACTGTTTTCATAACTAACTGAGGTCTACATTAATCAAGTTCTAGATGCATTTCTATAATTTTCCATACATACCTTGGGAAATTTTAAGTCACTATTAGTCTGATAAATAAAAGAAAATATATTATTATATTATAGGAAAAAAAGGCTGAGTCCCCAAAATCAACTGCTCCACTAACCATGGATATTGATCCACATCTCCGTCAATTGCAAGAACAAGCTAAATTATTTTCTCGATTCAACTCTGTCCCTGGAGAGGAACCAGATAAGGAAACAGCCGAAAAGGAACCACGTATGTATTAATTTAAATACTTTATAATTTCACTGACTTATGGGCTTTGTGAAGGAATGAAATATAGAAAACTACTTTGATATTTATTCAAGTAAAGACATACCATTTCTAAAATAAGTTAAAACTTACAATAAAAGAAAAAACCAATAAAACTGAAAAAATTAGAAGAAATACAACAAGTATATAAGTTAATACAAATTGTTTTAGTGAAATTAGGCCCTTTTTTTTTGAGGAGAAAACTAAGTTCAGTAGTGGGCCATCGACGGCTTTTATTGATTTGATTTTTAGTTAATATGCATTCCATTCAATCTGAATTCCATTCTAATTTTGTTTGTAGTGCATAGATATAATTTTAAATTCCAATATAGCGCCACCTGGTTCTTCCTCAAGTTCCTCATCGTCAAGTTCTTCTTCATCAAGCTCTGAAGACGAAGGCGAATCAACTACTCGACGTAAATCCAAGTCGAAGTCGAAATCAAAAACACCTGACAAGACTCCAAAAGAAAAGGAACGATCTAAATCCCCCGTTGTGGAAGTCAATGACAAAGAAAAGGATGAGACCAACGAAAAAAATGATGACCCTACAAATGATGTAGTTGTTGAGAAAAAGGAATCTCGGGCGTTGCACAAGACTACTTCGATTTTCTTAAGGAACTTAGCACCCACTATTACAAAAGCTGAAGTGGAGGCTGTAAGTACACAAATATTAAAAACTAGTCGACCTGCCCCGATTGCGCACGTGTGCATCTACGTATATAATACTTAGATTTGATAAAAACCATTTAATTATCAATACATTCTTGCGAAATAAGAATTATCCCGCGAAACTCGAAAAGCCTAAATTTTTTCGAGATTAAGAGTTGTTGCAAGTTAAAAACTATGTGTGCCAATTTTTTTTTTAATTAAGTAACTAAAATACGAACTTTCACATTGATAATATTAGTAACAAGTAAGGTAAAACTTTAAAATTAAGCTTTGTTTTAAACCAAAAGTGTTATAAGTTTGAAATTCCATACAGAGGTGCTTTTTTTTTATACAATACGAGTACAAGTACAGAAAAAATATTATTTATCAATAAAACCTTCAGAGTTATCTGATAAATAATTCCAGAGAGAAGATTATATCCAACTTACAATAATTCCAATTAATGTCATTTAAATGGTGATATTTTTACAGATATAATGTTAATGGTAACACTATTACCTCTATTACCCAGAAAAAATGTAGATTCAGTAGTTTTCTTACAAAAATCCAAAGAATCAAATCTACCTTTTTATATAATAGTGTAGGTGACTGCAAACTGTAAGCAGACAGCTTTCTTTTAAATAGTTATGTATTTTCAAATATTGCATTTTTAGAAAGTTGTTTATGCTTACAAAGTCAAAGTAAATTAATTATTCCTTGTCAAATTACTTTGGTTACTTGGTGTGTTTGACATGAATACTTGTAATGTCTGATCTAAATAACGTAGTAACCTAAAATGCTTAATAATAAATATACTAGCAACAGTCTAGATTTTTTTTATTTTATATAGATGTGCAAACGGTACGGAGGATTCTTACGTGTAGCCCTGGCGGATCCGCAGCCAGAGCGGCGCTGGTTCCGTCGCGGCTGGGTCACTTTCCGCCGAGAAGTCAACATCAAGGACATCTGTTGGAATCTTAACAATATACGAGTATGTCAACTATCGTCATAATTCTGTTTCCTAAATAAACAATAATAGATTTTTAAACGACTTTTTTGTTTGTATTCCTAATTTATACGTTCGTTTGAACGAGAGTATAAACATAATCTCGCATTTTCAGTTGCGTGAATGTGAATTGGGAGCAATCGTGAACCGTGACCTCCAACGTCGAATCCGCGCTGTTTCGGGTGTTACACTGGAGCGTCCCGTACTACGCGCTGATGCCCGACTCGCAGCAAGGCTATCGCACCATCTCGATATTCGCAGCAAGCTGTGGCAGGACGACCAACAAGACCTCCAGCAAACAGATGATCAAATTGATGTAACTGTTTACAATCGTTGGAGACAATAATAATCAATGAAAACTTGAGAACCATTCTCAATTTAACAGTCATATTCTTTGCAGAACTTCAGTTTGAACTCAAAAAATCCTGTTCTCCATAAGATAACGGAACATTTGATAGAGGAGGCGTCAACGGAAAAAGAGGAATTATTAGGCTTGGAATCTTCTTCAGAATCCACAGCGCAAGAACAACCAGATCCGGAACTGGTCCGCGTGTTGGATCGCCTTGTGCTGTACTTGCGCATCGTGCACTCAGTTGACTACTACAACCATTGCGAGTATCCGTACGAAGATGAAATGCCTAACCGTTGCGGTATCATGCATGCTCGTTCTGGACCACCAGCTAATAAGGTTAAATCTTTAATTTTTTGATGTATAGGATGAAGCAATTATTTTCTAATAATCATTTCCCTCAAACGTAATATGTATTATATATTTAAAAACATTTCAGATAATTTTTATATTTATGTCAACAGCCCAATCAACAAGAAATTCAAGACTATATTAAAACTTTCCAAGGGAAAATGTCTGCATTTTTACAAGATGTCAAACCATTATCTGATGATGAATTGCAGAAACTTGGCATTAAGGCAAGAAATTTGGATATTTGTGCAGATAGATAAAAATACGAGAAGCGCGTATTTGGTTATTTTCTAATAAATGTTATTTAAATACAGGACCCAGATGTAGAAGTGGAAAAGTTCATTCAAGCTAATACACAAGAACTAGCGAAGGACAAATGGTTGTGTCCACTCAGTGGAAAAAAATTCAAGGGACCGGATTTTATTAGAAAACACATTTTTAACAAACATGCTGAAAAGGTATTTTAATTTTAGATTTTAAAATTCTTCTAATTTTTTTTAGAAAAAAAATTAGGTCGCGACGACAAAATACACCTCAGTGTAGCGAGGGCATTTCGGCTAGTTTTAAATGCAATAAATCATAAATGTCTTCAATTTTAATTTGTTAGTTTCATTATCGCCCCTAGATGGCGTTGTTAAAGGTTTTCAGTAAAGAGAGTGAGGGTATTGATATAAAAATCTTTTAATCTTTATCTAGTTATGTAGTAAATCCTAGTCTTTGCTATGTTTTTGATAAATGCAGATTTTAGCTCGCAGCGCCATCTATCGTGTAAGATTGTAAATGTAAAATAAAACTTAAATACATATAAGTAATTCTCAAATATTAAAAATTAGGATTAGATTTTTATAAAAAAATATTTACCATAATCCTTTCTGAACTCAAAACAAAAAGTTATAAAAGAGAAGCAGTAGTAGTAGCTCTTAGTCTATAAAAAAAAGTAATAACTAATAGTTTGGATCTTTGTTACTCAATAACACAAAAACTACAGTGCGGATTTCAATGAAATTTGGCACACAGATGCTTTATAATCTGGACTCACATATAGAATACTTTTTATCCCGGAAACAATAGTCATCCTATAGAAATAAGGGATTTATTCTAACAGAAATAAATCAACAGATTTGAAAGAGATATTGCTTCGGAATTCCAAAAGAGTTTTAAATTAAAAGATTTTACGGACAGAGTCACATATAGATACTAGTTTCTAACTCAAATAGTACTGCTAATGGAATAAGAGTCAAAATAACACCAAGTGTCGTTCCTTCATATTAAGGTTAATCCAGAGGAATAGCAAAGACTGCGCCCTTAAACCCGAAGCTTTCGTAAAACTGTCTTGGTAATTAGAATTATGTGTTTGTATTTATTGCCTAAACTCCTGGATAGTATGACTGTAGTAAATAAGAGGGATTATACTTATTTCTTCAAAAACAGAGGTATGTAAGTATGGCTGTATTCTTTGCTACCTTAGGGAAGGGAGGAAATAAAAATCAGTGAAATTTCTGTTACCACATCGGTTAGAAAGTTTCAAATCTGTTAATTTTTCTTGTAGCACAAACACCAGAATTTCTGATGATGTCCAGAGCTGTGCCAGAATTTAGAAGTACTTATCTGAATAGCAGTGTTAGTGGTTAAGATGCTTCGAAGGTGTGTGAAGTCTGCCAACCCGCACTGGATCAGCGTGGTGGACTTTGGCCTTAAATCCCTCCTCATTATGAGGAGACCCGGCTCAGCAGTGAGCCATTAATGAGCTGTGATGATGGTGATGATATCTGTATATCTCTTGCAATAGCATTTAGTCATATATCCTTATATCAATGGTAAAATAACTTTATCAAAATTTTGACCTTAGACCAAAGTTTGACCGTAATTTACCTAATGTAATAAGAAAAACAGTCTAGGGTATATCACTCTTATCTTGAAGTTACCTGTTTCCTCTGGTTCGTAAGACGCCAATGTATTTATCTGGAAACATAGACTCCAGCAGATCATTCTACATAATCATGAAGGTGGACTCCAGGAATTTCCATCATCCACCGATGTCATTTTATCCACATTTGTCTGACTGCTGGCTGTTCGATAGTAATTTGAGGCTGATGGAATTAAGTTATAGAATATTCAGGACACTCTCCAAATGAAGCCGAGGTGCTCCAGGTTTTGCAGCCGAGGTTTGAGCACAATATCGTCAAACTTTATTATCTTAAGCTACCCTTTCCCCATTACAAGCATTTTTAGCCATTTGTCTTCGATCTGATTTGTTTTGGTAGTGAGTCTTTAAGTTAATATGTGCAGGGGCAGGCTGACCAGATTGTGTATAGGAAACCCGAGCAGTAATTTGGATTTGCGACCAAATGTGTAGGCGTCCACATATGTGAATACTCCCTTCCACTGCCCGGTTTCACTGTTTGTTTAAGACTAGGTTAACATAAGGCTAACCTAACCCTAACCGGAATTTGTCTTAACACAACTAAATCAATAAGGTGGATAAACTCACCGGATCTTTTGTCGGAGAGGTCCGATATCCGTAGCACAGCAACACACTGTTACGCTTCCACTAGCACCACTTCAAGAGATGTTGACTCAAAGATAAAAATCGTGAGACTAACCGCTTACTGCGTATGTCAGAGAATATAAAGGGACTAGATAGAGGTGGCAATATCCCTAACACTGGTGGGGGAAAAGTAAATCAACTAATAGGAAAATCGACCAATGAGAATGACTACCCGCACCAGCATATCCAATTCTCAAAATATACTTAATACCGATACCGTAATGCAATGATAATCGTATTATCGGAATATTGATCCTACAATACTCCGACACTTCGCCGGACCGCTTCGTTGGGATGTAAAATATTTATATTAAGTTGGTTTGAATGCTGTCAAAGAATTTGAGTGAATTATCGGAAGAGTTTTTAATGATATTTACCTGAGTTTTCATACAATTTGATTATCGGTTATTTGCGGATTCAAAAGAAATATGACAGCTGAAATTTTATGAAGTTTAATTGTTTACGCTATCTTCCTTTTTTGAATGAAGGGAAGAATATCAAGGTTGCAGTATTAAATGGAAAAGGTTACACGCCCCCCTTAAAAAATGCTCTCCCAGTAGAGAGGAATAGTATTCTTTTTTCAACGTGGTGGTTGCTGTCTACGTATACCTCTTAAAGGGGTTATGTGAGCCTCCCACGAGATCAGGTCGCTCGCAAGCCATCTTTTTATACTGGAGCGACCCGTAGTATTTAATTTGAATATTTGATTACAGACAGACTGTGACAACTCTGTGATATGAAGTAAAATATTGTATTTCATATGAAGATGGTTTATAACAAAAAAATAATATCTTAAGAATGTTATGTACCTAGAAAATATTAAAGTAAAAAAGTGAGGGGTCTTCATTATTATCTAGAACAATCACTTTAAAAGTTTTCATTTGTCTGTCTGTTTATAAGCTAAGCAATTTATTTCTTAATCAAAGTTACATTTACATCGTTATTTAATTTTAACTTTCTAGTTGCAGTAGAAACGCTTTGACCATGGAACCGTAGCGAAAAAAATTTTTTTAAAGACCTAAACCACGTCTGATCGCTTCCACTGGTGACAGGAGGGCTGGCTCATTCTTCGCCCAAAGAATCGGGATTGCGATCTTGCCACGATGGGGACGCGGACAAGACTTACATTGCAATGGTTAAGAATTTAGAATATCAGTCGATTGCGAGGCATGGGTTTGTGGAGCACTTCTATAAAGCCTCCACTGCTCCACTTCAAACCATAACGACTCAAGTGATACTCCAGGTAGACAAAGTATTAGTTATATTCTCTCTAAGAAGTTTTATACATTTTGATACAATGAGCTATTGGATTGATAAAATAAGCTTTAATATAAATAATAGTACAAACAAAACTGCTGAAATTTCTTTAAAAGAAACCGGAATTATATTAGTAGAACGTATACAAATATATGTAGGAAATAAATAAACAAGACCTAAAAGCTTGTTTAAACAACAAACTACAATTGAACCTCCTAGATTGATTTAGTAGTATTAGCTAGATAATCTCTGCAGTAAGCGTTCAATTATACGGACAAGATTAGGTTAAATGGGTAGTTTGTTTGCTGTGTTTAGATTTAAGGCTTTAGTGCAATATTTAGAGCCAAAACTGCAATTTGATTTAATGCTCTAATTAAGAATAGAGATGAAGATTCTAGATAGCAAAGAATTTTTAAACTCCATAACAATAACAGTTCTGGAACTTGTAATATCAGAATGGTCCAAAGTAATAAAAGTTGTCAAGGTAATATTCAAATTATATAGACATTCCATTACTAAAGTATTTAAACCCATAAAATGAAAAGCGACACTTTGAAGTTTCAAATTAAAATTATTCTCGGGTGAAAATAATAGGAGTGGGAGGAATCTTTAAATCTGTTGGATTACTTTTTCCCAGAGAGTAATCGCACTGGCTAGGTGAGAGAAAATATCTATTTTTACCGAGGATATAATGTCTGATTATCCAATTTTTCTGGAACAACGTATAGAACTTTTGCCTGATTATTAGCACCAAATTTTTATGCGCAGTTTTCTTTTCTGTACTATTCCTTATTTTTGCTGCTTCTTCTTTCATTCCCATTTGCAAAAGAGGAAAATCGCTGGGTTTAGTGGGTAGAGCGGCACAAGCCGGGAGTCCCACATAACTTCATCTGTGGGAGTATGCGTAATTGCATTCCCCGGCGTTAAAAAAAGGAATATATCTTTTACAGCTACATCTTCGCAATTCCTAAAAATAATGTTGTAGTTCTTGGTCTTGTTATTCTTGTGTCTGCAATGTCAACGACATTGTCAAGTTATGTGTATTCCTTCTTTCCACTTCAAATACTCATCATTTGCATATTGCACGACGGAAAATTCTAATCTAAATCCCCGCGTTATTTGCGTAATACATGTCCGTAACGAGCCTTTGATAACGTTGTATAATATCCTCACTGTGGAGGCAATCTAACGCGATCTAAATTAGTTTAGAGGTCAACAGGGCCTGCAATGCGCTTGGCACTCGACGAGCTAATTTTATATTAAAAAAAACATTAAAAATCTAATAACCGTATTTCCTTTTGTCTTCTAAACATTCTGCGCTATCTTTTACCAATATTAGAAATACTTTTGAGATAGATCTTTAATCTTATTTTAAGAATTACTCCACTGGATCAATAACGGATATATAGGGAGAAAGAGGAATACTAGTGCATCTCGGTAGACTTTCTACAGTCATTTTCCATAACTATTGTGAATCTAGCATTATTAAAGTTTTCATGTCCCATAACCAACATGAAAACATTATGTCACAATGACATCTGTCAAAATTAAAAATTTTCGACTGCGGTAGTGTTAAATTGTTATCGTCGTTAGATAATTTTTAAGATAATGTTGATTTAGTATCTCTAGTGTAAAAAAAAGTATTATTCTCTGTTTTAGCAGGGTAAGATTCGAGATTAGATTAACAGACAAAATCGTTTAGTTCTTCTTTCTAGCCTGGCATATTTGGTGTTACCCCAACTTTAATAGTAATTAAAATCTGAAAAGCCTGCATTCTTTACGTTTGGAAAATAACAAACAGTATATAAAACTAAATAATGGAAATATTACGTTTAAAATCTCAGTTACAATGTAGCTTATAAGGCAGACGAGGGTAACGAAGGCCATATTACGGAGAAGTAGGTCCATTATAAAGTTAGAGGAGCGGTATATTAAACATGGGACATCACTGTGTTTGGGATAGTTAATTTCTATATAATGGTACTAGAGATATAATAATGTTATACCTAACTGCAAATGGCGGTTAAACGTTATTTATAAATTTTAAAAGTGGGTTGACGCTGGTCCCTTGGGAAAGACGACGGAACGAGAAACGAGGAAGACTTGCCCTTTTGTGGGACGCTACATGCGTTGACACACTGGCCCCGTTTCATGACAGGGAGACTGCGCTCCGCACAGGAGAGGTAGCCGAGAAAGCTGAATAATAACCGTCGCAAGTACGCCTCTATTTTTCAAAATTATATTTTTGTTCCTTTTGCATTAGAATTTTGGGCCATGGAGCAAAAAAATTTTTTTAAGACGTAAGATTACGTCTGATCGCCTTGACTGGTGACAGGAGGGCTGGCTCATTCTTCGCCCAAAGAATCGGGATTGCGATTCAGAGGGAAAATGCAGCTAGCATTCTTGCCACCATTC
>JAOPUB010000002.1:2032710-2042773 GCA_027564055.1 Neptis clinioides
ACCGATTGCAATAATTTTTTCACCATTAGAAAGCTGCATTATTCAGAAGTAACATAGGCTATATGATATCACGCTAGCTCCTATAGTTGTGGAACAGTACCCGAAAATGTTTCAAAAACGGGGGAAAAGTATCGTTTCTGAGGCCTTCCGTGGCGTGCGCTGAGCATATAATTAAAGTTATACAAAAATGCTCTATGGATGAATTGTTCATCTTAACATTATCTTTAGAAAAGTCTGCGAGAGCATATGTCTACCTTTTATAGTTTACCCATAACAATCGTTTTAATGATTCACACAGCCATTACAGGTATGAACCGAAATAAACAGAAGGACAGAGTAAAATAAAAAAACCTAGTTTGGTATATGTACCGTGTATACATCCAAATGTACACTGTAAAAAAGCCCTTATTTTAAAATAATCCACTTTAGTTATATGTATTGTATGCATGTTTAACAACTGTATAAGTTAATAGCAATTCTTGTGTAGGTACAGATATATGAAACACTCTAATTAATATATTAAGGTTTAAATTTTTTTCATATATAAAAGACATTTTCCTTTGATGTGTGTACATTTATTAATTAAACATGTTGGTGCTCCTTTTAGATGGAGAAATATGGTAAACAAGGTATGAATTGAAATAGGAAGTATCAAGAAACCCGTCGTGCCCCAGGCGGCAGGTCTCGCGTACTGTGTATGGTACCAAACGATTAAAATTCAAAGCCGGTAGAAAATGTAATTACTTCTGCGTCTGGTCACAGTTCCAACGACTTTTATCGTAGTAATTAAGCTTAATGGCAGATTTACATTGCAACTTGGAAATCGACTGGATGAATAAGATCATTCCTTTCAATCAAGTAAAATTATTACTTTTCTGTGTTCTTATTGTATGGCTTTTTGGAATATGTGCATTTTAAGCACATGCAATTATATATAGCTATATACAATTGCATAAAATGCACGTATTCCACAATCATAAGCTTTAGCTTTAAAAAGTTTTCTATGTCTTTTGAAGGAAGGATAACAATATAATTTTTTTCACAAATATAAGTTAATCTATTTTTAATAAGTGTAAAGTACTCGTAACGTAATCTTATATTATAGCCTTATATTCTCTTCAAGGAACGACCACAATTAGACGTAAATCGTATTAAATATCACAGAATAACGTGGGAAAGGTAAAATGCGAACATTCGGGCCAAAACGAATTAAAATTAGCTAAGCAAAGTTATTGTGATCGTCTCATTTGATGCGCAGGTGGCTGCGGCTGCGGGCCGCAATCAGCAGTAAAAAGAAACGATATTTACAGGCTTAAATTTCGCAGACGCTTGCTTCCTTCTTCAAAGTGTTTATGGTTAACACAATTCTAATATTTAATGAAGGTTTGGAGAATTCATAATCAGGGAAATATTACCTCTATCTGCATTTTGTATAAAATTATGTATTTTCAATGTTAGTTGTTTTTGTAAACATCTCGAGTCATACAATATCGGCAAAGGTAAACATATTTTAATAAATAAAATAAATATTACCAATTAATGTTTAATCTCCTCCTCTGAAGACATTTATTCGCGTACTTTGTAAACGGTCTAAAAGTATATTAAAAATTTTGATTATTCCTTATTGAAGCGAAGGCAGATAGCTAGTAAAATGTATTTCATATCAGTCGGAAATATGTGTTAAAGGCTAACAAAAACTAAACATAAATATGCAATCATATAAAGAAATAGTGACAATAAGTTCACGTATTCATTTATTTTGCATATCTTTCATATGGAATTGTTTTTTCTACTCGATATGAAATATTAACAATAAGGTAGTTTGAATATTAAGCTCTAGTGGCTTAACAATAGAACTTTTATTCCTACAAATGGGTATTGTTTCTTTCATCTAAAGCGCAGGTTGCAACGATGTAATATTCTGCTGGCGCGCCGGTCTTGGCTGTTACTATGTTTATCTTAGCATGTTATAAACGAACGCAAACATCGGCCAAGTTTTATTTACATTATCGATTTTCCTCCTAAATGCAATAATAAACAGCATTAGGCACGCTTAGATTTTTTAGTTTTAATAAACATTCTGAATCTATTAACATATTCTTACTATGTTTTATACATATAGTTTTTTTTTAACCACGGCAATTTTGTTTTAAAGTGAACCGGTCTTCTATTGGTTCACAACGGTAATATAGATTTATATAATTCAATTCAAGTTAATAGATCCCTAGATACCGCTGAGGTTTTGGAAGTACACTACGAATATATTCATGAAAGTTCTGGATTGTATCTAGTTTTTAGGAACGGTGAAAAAATATACAGAAGAAATTTTAATAATTTTTTCTTCCTTCACACACGTACATAAAAAAAACAATAATAAAAATTAGGTAATGAAAAATAAACTTGTAGATATATCTTTCACAAACTTATTACTTAATGGAGAGTGATTTAAAATAAATATGGAAAAAAATACTTTTTATGTACTTAAATATAAAATATAACTTTCAATTTAATTTACTATTTTAAGTTAGAAATATAGTTTAATGTTGGCCTGTGACACTGCGATGTTACATGAGCACAGAAAAAAAATTACAAATAACAAAGCAAGTAATTTAAAACTTTTAAATTAATTAGGCTCGAACTTAAGGTCTGTGGAGTACACAAAAAAAATTCTATTCAATGTTGGTATTACATATTCACAGTTTTTAATTGGATTAGGTATTTCCAAAGATTTTCCAAATATATTGAGTAGACAACATAAAATTTGAAAGCTTTAAAATAAATACACCTAAAAGAGATAGTTGTTGTCAATCTATTAGGCAGCACAGTTCATATAATACTCATTCTATTTTAGTTTGTAAGCACTGTATATTACGATCACGTTCGGCGCAGAGTAGATAGACCTAATAGCATTCTCTCATGAATTAAACTAGACTGCTTGATTTTAAAATTAAATTTTATGTTCTGTTTGGTAATATGGCAGAAATCGTGATACCAGGATAAGATACCATGTGTATTTATTATTTTCGTAAAACGGCACGTATTGGCTAACCACTGCTATTACATATACGTATTATTAACTTTTACGCGTAAATATGACGACTACTGTTTAGTTTATTCTCATTTGTATTTACTACAATACTTAACAATGGAACCTGTTATAGATTAATAATATAATTTCCTAATATTTGGTTAATGAAAAAACGCATCTTAACCAAACCGAACCTATCCGAATTGAACCGAACCGCAAACGAAACCTAACGAACTTAGACACACAAAGAAACACTCTATAGATTTTGCTGACTTTGGAATCTAAAGCCTCTTTTCAGTGCTTTACTAACTGATTTTTAGGGGTTGTCCAAATTGGAGAGGTTGTCCAATTATTGTATGAAAATTCTAATTTCAATTATGTTAGAATTATAGCAATAAATGTACAATTAAGGACAATTCGTCTGCTATTACTTCACTGTTTCCTGGAGCTTATTGGGCTTATTCTGAGCCCATCTTCCTCATTGCGGGTTATCTTCATGTCTGTTAAGCTTGCAATTATCCTCCCGTCGTCGTCGCATGCCCGTCCTCAGATGTAATTGCTAGATATGTTAAATCATGTCCGTTATACTGCAAGGAATTCATGACATGAGACTAATTGCTATCAGAACTGCAGAAGACCGCTTGGCGTCGCATGCGCAACAAATAATCTCAGACATATTTACCTTACATGTATTTATGGCCTTTTAATAATCTGAAAACACATAAAGATCACTTTAACAACAAGAGTTTTGTTAAATCATTAACAAAACTCTTAAATTTACTGGATAAGTTGTTTATAAATAATTGGCTCAAACTTTTTCTTATACTTAATTCGTTAATAATCTGTAAGAGAAAAAAGGGTTTATTTTTATTACGAAAAAGTTATTTTGTTTTAATGTATAATTTACTTTAGATATAAGTTATTCTATTATATAATTCTTATAGAACATTTATTATATTTAAATGCTTTTCTTTCAATATTATGGTTACAGTTTTTAAAGTTCAATTATATCTGCTATCATGTAGTATTCTCATATACTTCGAAAGTTTCTTCTATTATTTATCCTACAATTTCCTATATTAAAGTGATTCAAATTAGTGTCAATCTAGAACTCTTGTGAATATAGTGGTAACTGAATGTTATAATTCACATAAATGAGAGAAAAAGATTGAGGTATTAATGGTTTCTGTAGTAGGTAAAATATTTTTTTACATATTTAAGACACATAATAAAGGTAAAGTACCTATAAATACGAATATATATGTATACCTAAAGATTTAATCCCGAGTCACGACTTATCAAAACAGCAGCGTACGACTCAACTGGTTTTTTATTTATTTTTTGTGTGTCGTGATGTAATGATTGAGACCTTTTTATTTGTATTCAACTTAGTAGAGTCTTAAAATTGTCAATTCAATTTACTACGAAAGTTACTATCGTTATATTAAAGCCTTGAGCATTTTTTATATTTACTTTTAAATATTTTTAGCATTGTTTTTATTGCATATATTAAGAGTAAGACATTGTTTTGATATGTATCTTAATTTTTTTTGTTTATATCATTATAAATTGTTAATTTATTTCTAATTTAAGTTGTAGATTAATTCATATGAATAGTCGCCTTAAGGGTTGTAGCTACTAGCTAACATGCTTGCATTGTTAGGTACTCGTATATAGCCCAGGCCAAACGTGTAGATGCAATCAATCTCTTAGTCGATTGCAACTCTGATCTACAAGGCAGACAAGGTAAATAAATTTCACAGTTGCAATTGCATCAGATTCGTTCGCCTTTTCAACTTTTTACCTCGATATAAACTACCAAGGAGAATTAAAAGGTCACTTTCATATAGGTAAGTTGATTTCTTACCACTTAAAATTTTAAATCTAATAAAATATTCAAAACATCTAAAATCAAATCTTTAAAATCAACTAAAAATATAGAAACATAGGTTATTGTTTGTGATGTAACTACTAGATTACTTTGTGTGCAAAAAAAAAACTAAATTGAGTTAGGAAATATAAGGATGACTCAAACCATTAGGTACTTCAACCCAGCAATTCATTAACAAACGTACAAAACATTAGGTTTCTGGTAACATAAAAGATCGCCGCTAGCTATACGAGCAATAAGAATTAAATAGACATCATAATTATTACGAAATACAAGGCCATGGGCCAGCGTGTTTAGCATCACTGTATGAGAAGTAATACGAGAGCTATTTAGATCACGCCGCGCCAAGGGTAACCGTTGATTAATCGTGGTTCACTCTGGCATCGTTCTTTACCATTAGATGCTATTACGCAACGAAGAGAGTAATTAAACGATGCCTCGTAATTCCTATACGCACGCTAGGTAACGCTCGGATACGTAATAAATTGCGTGAACACAAACCTGATATCATTTTCACGAAACATTCTGATGGTATTAGATACGAAACTTCATAAAGACTCCGATATTACCTTTATTAGTTTCCCAAATCTAATTATTATCTTCGATATTTTTGCCACCACACTCATGCTACTATCTACTACTTTTCTTATTATGTGTTCAATATTTACAAGTAATTTACTTATACCTATTTCTAATTAAAACTATTTTCCTATACAAAATCAACAACAATACAATAATTAAGTTAACTATTAGGATGCGGATGAATGTAATGTAGAGATTAAGCTATATTTCAAAGAGCCAAATTAAAACCATTTAAATAATTACATGTAATTGATTGTAACTTATTGTATTGAGGTCAAATCTTTAAGGTCATAGATGTTGAATAGCTGTAATTACAATAAAATATAATTACGACCAAAAAAGTTCAATATCGAATAAGATGTTATACGCTCAAGTTATTACCAACAAAAACATTTTCAATAACATTACAAGTTTCCTAATACCATCCATTATGATAACACGCTCTGTATTAGGATACGTTTCTTTGTAAGAGTTCTTCCCGTTATTCCCATTATGGTATCGATAGTTACTAAGACTGGGGTAATGTTTGCTTTCTCCGAGCGCATGTAAATGGGTTTCGTTGTTGATCTGTTACAAACGGGTTAAAATTACTACTATTTGATGTTCTTACACGTCCTTTAAACAAAAACTTTAGATTTTCATAAAATTGTGTGATTATTTTTTATATAATTATTCTTTGCTCTTAAGATAGTTTTTCATAATAATTAAAAAGCAAGGTTTCTGAATCTATTAGTTACATCAAGGTATATTGTTCTTCCTTCATTCTCATCTTAAACTACAAGATACAACAATAAGCTAGCTAAGTTTTTGTCAACTTTTAAGACAATACTGTTCAGTATAAAAACACTTGTCTGGCAGACAATGCGTCTCCGATGACACCTCGCCCCATAGAACAATAGGTTCATTACGTGCCACAATAACAGCCCACTTGCGGCTACTCCGACTCTATGTAACGATATTGAAAAATATATTTTAATTGAATCCCCGTCGACCCCTCCGCCGCCGTTGCGTACTGCTCCCATTTATTCGCACTCTATTTTGTTCTGTTGCGACATTTATACTGACGCAACCGGTTTACTGAAGGCTGTGCCTACCTAGGAGTTATGACCAAGCTGATATATAAACAGCACGAAGCAGACACAATAAACATGAAGTTTTATTACTTGGCTATGTTCCACGCACGGATGTTAAGCCCGCGTATTTACAGGATAGTTTGTTGTGCCAGATAAGGTAGATGCACTGCACAAGTACACACTGCACAGAGTGCAGACGTTTCGCCTGTGGCACATAAAGTGCAAATTTTCTTCAATATAAAGTTATTACTTCCGATGACATAAATCTAAATGTTATTGCCTGTAGAAGATTATTCAAAGAAATAAAACTTGTTTTACATGAGAGTTCTAACACTATTAAATACAAGAAAAAATAACTAGGTACCAACCGTGGACGTGTAGATTGAAGTTATTAAGAGTTTATAAATGGATAGTGAGACTGAATAAACTTTAAAAGTTAGAAGTTGTAAAGAAAAATCTTTATCTGCCCGTGAGACGCTGATACTAGAATGAATAAAAAATTTTAAGCTCTGCTTTCATTTATTAATAAATCACATGTACTACGATATCTGTTCTTTTGTTATTATGAGTTAAATTTATCAATATTCAGCTCCCTATCTGTGTCTCCTATAAACATGCGGCGCAGCGTGTGCGTCGCCCACCTCTAAACGGCGCGAGGCGCTCGCTTCGAGCTTTGTCAACACGTGTACCTGCTTATATAACTGCTATTTACTTAGTACATAACACATTATGTACTAGATAAATATATATCATATGTAGGAGATTAAAATTTATTGTCTACTAGTCGATCCACCCTGGCTTGTCATCGACGAATAATGTAAGTATTATTCGTCGCAAATTGCACCCATGACAAAAATTTAAAAAAATGTATTTTTTTCTGAGATATCTTCCATATACAAGACATCTTACATTTTTATTAATTTGTAAAGATTCTTAGGGTTATTGCGATATGCAGAATTTCATCGCTTTTGATAATTTCGTATCCTGATGTAGAAAATTTACAAAGCTTATTTCAAACTAAATAAAGGATTAATAAGCAAAGAAAGGAATAAGTCTGGATGAGTCTCGCACTAAAATAATTCAATGAATCAGTACTCAGATTAAACTTCTGTCTAGATGCTGAAAATGGACTAAAAATAACATAAGCGCTCAGTACTAATTACTAAATAAAATATTTAATGTACAATACTTAATAAAGTTTTAGAGGCTTTTTTTTAAAACTCTCAAGAATTTGGTAAGTAGGTATTAGATTTCTTTTTATTTTTGTAATTTATTATTTACATAGGATTTTAATAGGTTTAAATACGAAACACGACAATTTTGATGAACATTCACTTTACATAATTTCAATGATATTCCTTCTCACTGGAACTAATAAAATATGTTAAGAAAAATATTGTTAAGAGGTATAATATATGTTATAACAGTGTAAAGGAAAGTTTTTGGTCAAATACGGCTAGTCGGCTATTTAATATACATAGAATACAAGTATAGCGCTGCAGTCGCGTCATGTTCTGTCGCCATTATGGTTTATTCATATATTTCTTTCATTCGCACGTTTCATAATAAGTTTTAAATCTAATACAGAATTTAAAAAATACAAGCTATCCTTCCTCGTATTATTGCGGTAATTTATTTGTAGGAATCAAAGAAAATGGAAAGTGTCATACTATTGGCCCAAAATCTACCTAGCTTTTTCAAGCAATGTCATATGAAAGTAAAACAGAACACTTTTGGCAACATAAAATGGTTTAACTTTTTTAAAATATGTTTATTAGGGAGGATGCACCTAACACTCTATCAAAAACTATCAAATTTATCCAGTAATTTCTGGTAGATTCATCATAAACTGCATACAAAAAAGCCGACCGTCACTATTATGTGTCAAATGGTTTTTTTTTTTATAATATTAGTTTAAATACAAAAAATTATTGTTGTGTTTCTGTGTCGTTATTTAGTTAGTTAAACAGTTTAAAGCATCACAGTACATTCAGGATTGGTATCGAATGCTGGCTCTCGCTCAATGGAACGGGCTACGGGTAGTTTGTCTAATCATTACAAATGGACGTCTGCCAATGCCAGTAACAAATGCGACTGCGTTCTTACTGCTTACTGCGATAATAGATAAACGAAGCTCTGAACTTTAAACACAGTTCTGTTTGGTAAATTATTACTTAGGCAAAAGCTACTTTGTATTTGCTAAACAATTTCTTGAAAACTAAGGACGTGGTTATGTAGATACGAATATGCTGACGGAATACTACGGTTGAAAACTTAGCCTTAAAACTGTACTATAGTTGGAGACTATTAGGAGTGTCTTTGAGTCGCCTCCTGTTTGATGTAGATCAAATCTAAACAATCATTATTTAACAAAACCAAGCCTTACCCTACTTAAAGAGGTTCAATCTATGAAATCATTTGGTAGACTTAGGGTTTACAAATTTTTAAGCCATAGCAATATTAAAAAAACAATAGGAACCACTATCTAATCAAAGGGTAAATATATTCGTGGAATGTTCCCATCTCACAAAGTAAATGATTTTAATTAATAACTTATTTAAATTATATCTAATATTCACTCTGTCGAATACTTTATTGTAAAAGAAAAATTATCTCTTTTACTGTAAACCCTTTTTATGTAGTGTTTACTTTAAAGAACGGCGCGAACAGCAATCCACTGTAAAAAGTAAAATTAAAATAACATAATTTTTTCGTTAACAAAATTTATGAGCTTGAAAGTTGCTCATTTGATTTTCATGTGGTATTAAGTTAGTGCCAAAGGCTAACTTTTATGTAACGTAAGTTTGGCTAGAACAGCTTGTTTATGCATAACATCTGCATATTTACCTAGTTGTTCTTGACTAAATTCCTTCTGTTTGGGAAGCTCTGTGGATTATTATACTTCCGAAAGTAGTACCTATATAAACTCAAGAATTATGATGTCACTTAATACTGTGGATAAATGTGGCAGTTCGTGTTATTTTTATAAGTATCTCAACTGATATATAGAAAATTTGTTTCGTATTTCAATTCTTTTATAAAATAAAGAAAAATAAAGACCTTTTCCTTATTCATTTATTCACTCGTCCGCTCGTATATGTATGTACATTTTTAATAGATTTCTAGTACATAAAAACATAATTGTTCTAGCTTTTTAAGACATTTAGCAATTCAGTTTTAATTTGTTTAGATTTTAACGTGCGTGACATCTCCTCTATCAATCTAATTGAAATTTTCTTAATGATTCTTAAAATTTACATTTATTTTAATCATGGTACAGTACAGTTCTATTTAATCCAATTCAGTACTTAACAGCAGAAGATCAGACGGCAGCAGTTTATACGAATAAACTAGGTAAGTAAAGTATTATGAACAACGGCACTACAATGTCGTCAAGTAGACGTTCTGACACAGTTTCTATTTAATTCAGGAGTAATCGCAATGGACGCTAAATATAATTATGTATTGGCATTCTCCCCACGGCGCCGG
>JAOPUB010000002.1:2042873-2058172 GCA_027564055.1 Neptis clinioides
GGAAAGTTGCGATTGCCGACAGCTATCGGTCCCTTCCGACACAATTTTTGACGACTATCATAAAATCGAAAGTGCATCGTAAAACCTTGTATCATTTAATTGCGAATATTATTAGCGGTGACATTTAATGTGATGTTTTGTATGCAAATAACACAAGCTCTTCAAGATATAAATAGGAAGAGAACCCAAATATAACAAAGCTAACATTAAATGTATGACTTACTGATAGAACTTGTGTATTACTATTGATAGCGAATTAAACAATTTTAAATTCTATCACAGATTTAATATAACACAATTACAATAAGAGTAATAAACACATAGTAGTATACCTAGAATTAATTTAATTGCTTGATGACTCTCATGCTTCTGAGAGAAAGTACGAAGATGAACGACAAGTTCGTTAAGTTTCCAAAAGAATTAAAAATTTAAGAAAGCGTTTTCCTTACATTTGTTATATTTAGAGAAAATAGGGTTATAGAACTAAAATTTATATGTTTTTGGTAAAGAGATTTAGTTAAAGCGGTGAAAATGGGAATACTATTTGCAAAAAAGAACCAGAAAAGTTAAGCGTTCAGGTAAATTTTGCGTGTAATCGTTGGCAAAAGTTCAGTGCGGTTAAAAAAGCTCCGCAATAATGACACCGCATATAAATACAGAAGGATTAGTGCAGTGGGCTGTACAGTGTGAACAAAGGGTTGGAGTGAGGGTTTGGAGGGGTCGGAGTCGGCAGTCAGTACGGAGTCCATGCAGACAATGCAGTGCGCGGTCAAGTTCGGTAATTCAGAGGCAACGGGCCGCGACCGGTGTTTGACCTACACGACTTTACAAATTATGACCAAAATGAATAGGGATGTGTATGAATAAGAATATTTGAAAAATCCTTTCGCAATTTACATATAAATTGTATCAAGGTAATTCCCTAGTAATAATTAATTATATTCAGGAGTATTACTGAATAAAGCTAACTTTATACTTTTAAATTTAAATATTATGACCAAGTAGCTCAAAGTCTAGAAAATGATCAATAAACTTTATAAAGTAAATACTATTTAATGAAAATTTTTGATAAGCCATGTTTAAATAGAGGAATAAAAAATACATTCTCTCGTCTTTTCTTCTAACCTAATGTAGGTAATTATGACTTTAAGTGTGACTTGAAGACCGATGTACAATATGCAAAATCTTAATTGCGTATAAATAATGTTATAATTATAAATAATGTAAAAATTACGTTATAAATGAAAACACATTAAACATTTCTGTCAATATAATGAATTCGCAAAATTAACAAATACAACAGAATTAAACCAGGCCTTTCACCAGATTATTGGCACAATTAGCATCTGTTGAACAATGTTAACTTGTAACATTTAGATTTATTGTAATTTAATTCTGATACATGTACGTACGCAAAACCTTGCAAGCGACTATTGTTGCGTTAGCTTAAAGATCATTATGCAAAATGAATAGCAGGCGTAAATAACAGCGTTTCTAATTATTGTCATTGTAAAACAATGCTACTGCTGACATGATAATATGAGAACACTGTTATAGTCAGTACAAAAGACAGAAATAACGAATAAGTTAACATAATTATGTGTGAAGGTTGATTCTACCGTAGATTGGTGAGACCTACATATTATGTGCTAACTGCCTACGAAACGAGGGAAAAAGTCAAAGACAGTGAAACTATTGCTTTGGTTATGCGAGTAGTTAGTACGCGATTAAAACAGCTATTATCACTATCTAGTTTTTTTAGCCAACATATCTTACGAAGGCTTTGCAAAATCTCTAGTCGTTTTAAGTAAATTTGGTTTTCTAGGTCGAGAAGAGTACTGTGCATTACGGATAACGAACAATAAAACACATTGGATTGGTCCCCGCAAAGTAATTTCAAAACGAAATGGACCAAATTTTGAAATTTATAAAAATAAATAAGTTATGTGGCAGTGGCAAGGCGTTAGGCGAGGAGCGAGGAAGGCGAGGTAGGACGCGTCAGAGCGAATGCACCTCGTTATTCCTGTTTAGACCATATCTAATTCACGACGTGCGACTGGAGCCAGATTGTCGCAATGTGCCCAGGAGGAAATGTGAAAAGTTCGCGAGTTATCCGATATCTGCCGCGCACATCTGCTTAGAGAACGTGCTACCGAGAATATTGTATATGAGATGAGTTGACACTTAAAAGTCAGCTCTGGCCGTACACTTTTTTGACTCTTGACAGAAAGCTTCACACTATACGAAATAAAAATCCGCTTAAACCATAAGTTTTAAAAAAATAAGTGCTTTATTGCTAAATTACTTAAGACAGCACACTAAAAAACTGTTTGAACCATTTAAGCATTTAAAAAAATTGTTACATAAAAACAACATCACTAATAATTTATTGGCTGAACCGGTTCAACGACGGATATCAGTGGGTTTGACTCTTAAAAGTAAGGTTTGATCGTCCACTTTTTTGACTCTTGACATTGTTTTCAAATCACACAAACGTTTCACACTATACAGTTATTCTGAAACGTATTTGTGTAAAAAAATAACGGCGATTCCATATAGTTTATCACATAGTAGACTATGACTTGTTCTCTTTTCCCTACGGGACCGCTGACCAGCAGTCAACATAGAACAATACCTAACAATTGACCTACAAACTTTTGTGAGAGTTACGAAATATACAATTTATAAACAGGTATTATTTGCAATTAATATTAAGTATGTTTAGCTCTAAAATTAAATAAAAGCGGCCAAAGTCTCATAGGATCTGAGTGCGCTCGTAAACACTTTACAATCTTGAGTGGCGCGATAAGTAATAGATCTACACTTGCAAGAATTAGGGATATATAATATAGAATTGGCTTAACCAGTTTCAAGTCGTGTTCCTGATTCAACTACAATTTGTCCACCCACTGTGTTTTGCAATTGAGTAGATTGTTCGCTTATGTTGGTTTCCTTTTTAGAGATAAAGAACTTGACTGACATTGTTGGTTATAGGATTAACTATGAACTCCGTACACTTTTTTGAAAAGATTAGAAGTTTTGATTACAAAATACTAATATTATTATAATCCCTCTAATTATATAAAATGTTTGTGTCAGGACTGGGCCACGTCAGTAGACCAATGAATAGAATTTAAACTTATGACTTTACTGTTATATACTGATTTGTTGACGCTACAAAAATTTATTTGTAAATCAAAATAGTACGTCAAAATACTAAAATAAGGACAAAATACATACAAAATATAATATTTATATAAAACAACTTTATATAAACTTTGTTTCTGCGATAGATTAAAGTCAGTTTATCTGGTATTTTCGCGTAGTTAGTGAGCCCCACATACCCCTCTATGGGAATGCGTAAATGCATTTTCCACTGATACAAGAAAAAAAAGGTTAGCCTTGTATTAGGTTTTCGTATCTATGATTTCATTCTTTAATACTTATAAATTACATTATGGGGCAAATTAAGCACATATAATATGCTCCATAAAATTATTTTTGCAATTTATTTCAATACTAAAATATATAGGGTAGACCCACGATCCTATAAACCACAATTGGCAGATTTACATTTTTATCATGTCCAATACCCATTAAGAACAGAATAGTATAGTTTATAATAATTACAGAAATTTGACTTTCGTGATAAGGCAGTTAACTAAATCTCCATAGTCGTGGGGTCGCTTATTGAGTAATCGACGTTCGTCACGATCCACTCAACAGCGACATTCTGAAATCAGTTTCGTTTTTTGTTATTATGGAGAATAAAAACCTTTACTGTAACAACTTGCCGTTACTAAAATACACATTTCATCCATTATTGAATAATAATAATTAGTTACATAAACATATTGCTCAATCGGTCTATATTCAAAACTACAGGTTCTCGCATTATTCAATAGAATATTACTCGTGTTGGTCATGTCGATGTAATGATTTGGTTATCCCCACACCTAATTAAATATTTTATTGAAAGCTTTTTTAAGAAATTTCCACCACGCCTTAAAAAGTTTTTTATTTAATTTTAACTCATTTCATAAATTAGATTTATCAATTAAACCTTCGGATGTTAAACGCCTACCAAAATATGAAATAATAATTAATATTGTAAATAAGTTTAACCGATCTAGTGTTTATAATAAAATTTGTACTAACCATATGTACAATATAGAGCCTGCCTGGTAGATGACCGATGCGAAATATGCGATTATTATTTATTGACAGAATAGGTAATAACGATAATTAAATTCCACTCAATTCTCGAATTTATCCACCATATATCTTAAGGAATAGCATTCAATGATAGGAATCTGCAGCTGAAAGCTAGAGTATTTTATAGCCGTGGTCAAAGCACCGTGATTTCTTTTTCTCTAACGACCTGGGATGTGTTCCTGACGTTCAGGTCAATTGAATTAATTTACCAGTGCAATGCTAGAGCTACGTTAATCGTGTATATCTGCACATATAGGTCAGTTTTATTTAAATACACAAAAACGTCTAGCAACGTAATGAAATATGCAATAAGTTAGATTTAAAATATATATTAACGTCGAATAAAGCCTCTTTAAATCTTATATAATACTAGATACTAAAAAAAAATGTCTAATTTTTGGACGTATTTTTATATTAAGTAGCTAGCGACGCTGCCAAAAAGACACAGTTTTAATATTTATGTTATCGACTTTTCTTTTACCAAAATATTCAGTAAAGTATCCAGTTTGTACCCAGTTAACTCTACTAACATGAAACATTAAATACTCTTGCAATATTAATTTCCAACAGAAACTTCTCAACCGTCTATCTATCTTTTAAAAATAGCATACCGATAATAGCGATGTGAGTGGATCAACATTTATTTTTGCAATGCCACCCGCGGCTTCTCACTTCATCTAATTCGGCGTTTATAGTAGGGATAGTGCGGATAGAATCATAAAATGGCCCTATAAAACTGCTCTTACGTTCAATCTACGACCTACTTTATTAGTGTCCTTTTAGGTTCGCTGTGATAGCACAATTTTGTAAAATAAAATTTATGTAATTATTAAGAAAATAAAATCAGAAATCAGAGACGCTGTATTGACGAACAAAATCGGTAGGTGACTTCAAATGCCAGTCACTGGACTACTGATGTAGCCCACTCTTAACATAAGCACTCCAACTTTGAGGGGGAAATAAGAATACCAGTAGTTTGTAAACCAAATGCTCGTAATCTTTAGTAGTCTACCTAGGTGCATGTTTGTGCTTACATCAATCCGACTTGGTAGCACACTTGCGCGCGCATGTGCATGTGTGGTGGGAGAGGCAGGTTAGTACTGCTAGTGACTACAGATTGCAAAGTTTTAATGTTTAAAGACTCTTGTCTATCACGGTCACGTTTTATCTTTGTAGATACAAGGAGAAGAAGGCGTCACAGCATTATCAACAGATGGTCCCTTACGAATGATCACTCAAGGTCAGGAGTTAACAATCGATTATGATGAGAGGACACTGTATGATATGGGGTTTAAGGATAATCAAGTAAGGGTCATAGGGCACTATATAAAGAAAACAATGATTTTTATGTTTGTTAGCTTAATTTAAACTTTCAATCTATTTACTTTCAGTTAGTATTTGTATCAGTAGGCGTGGGCGGTAGAGGTGCGTGGGCGGAGTGGCCGTCGGCCCAACCTGCTCCCGCTAGAACTCGTCTGCCCACACACTTACTGTTGGACCCTACGTATTTCCATCATCTTTTTACATTGATGCAGGCCTTGGGTCAAATGAAAGAACCAGGAACTGGGGTATGTAATTTATCTTGCGATAATTATTCCTTTCTGGATCGACAATATTTATTCGCTTTTTAAATATATTGTTAACTTTTTATGTCAATGAAAGACTAAAATTTAACATTCAGAACTTATAAAGAATATTTAATATTCCCAGGAACCAGTGGCCCATACCAAAGCGCAACTATTATCACGTCATGTGTGGGATATTCTTCAAGCTGTACCACTTAATCCTACTTTATTAGAAGCCTTTCAAAATCCTTCCGAAAACAAACTTCCCGAATTATTGGACCCAACCAGCCCACAAAAACTTATGTATTCATTACATATAATAGACAAATTAAGTTCTAACAATAGTAGTTCTACTGTGAAAGAATCAAACATAGAGAAAACTGAAGAAAAGGTGTCCGTTGAAAATTGGAACGAGTTGTTCATAAAGAAGGGAGGTTTGCGGTTGTTATATGATATTATGATGTCAGGTTGGTAAATTGTAAATAAAATTTTTATTTTTAACTAAGATTTGTCAATGTTGCTGTTATGTCTCAAGATTTTTAGCTAGAAATAATCACTAAAATACGGAAAACTTTATAATTAAAAATAAAGCACTGCTTGAGGAAAACAGTGTGATCGCAGACTGTGCCCCAGTCTTCTAACGGCGGACATTACATGTTTTACAAGACCAATACTATACTAACATTACAGTTAGAAAACCTACATAGTACAGTATGTCGTAGTAATTCTACATTACAATTAGTTTGAAAGTTTCTTTGAATCTCTCGGCAAATATTTAAATAATTTTACGAGAAATTAAGAGATTTTTGTGTTTGCATGGCCAAAGATATATGATTTTTACTTGATTACTTTTTGTATTAGGTGTTCTACAGAGAAGCGATGATAGTGAATGGCGACAAGATTGTCTGGCATTGTTGCTGCAATTGCTTTGCCGTATAGGTACCTTGCCAACGTCGGAATCGGGACAAACACCAAAATTACATCCGGTAAGCTAGCGTTCTCCATTGTATCGTTATGCAATCCAAATTAATATATTCAGTAATATTGTTTCATATGATAACTAATTTACAAGTCAAATTATCTTTACAATTAAATAAGATTAGAGTGTATGTTAGTAATATTAAAATAACCGCTTTTTACTAAGTGCATTTAAATGTATACACACGGTAAATGTACCACTAAAGCAGTAATTCTGTCTGCTTCTTTGTTCCGGCTAATCTCTGAAACGGCTGGACCAATTTAACAGGACTTTCACTGGCAGATAGAAAATTTTATAAGGAGTAACTTAGGCTACTTTGATTAAAAAAAATAGCATACTGTCCAATAAATATAGCACGTTCAGCTATTGTTTGTCACATATAATAGTAAAATCCAGGAAAAAAATCTTTGCTCTCAAATCTAGGTTAGGCGCTTCATAGTTATGCTTGTTGAAATACACGTGGTAAATTGCAGCCAGGCGAAGCAGGGATGGGTCGGCTACTGTTTTGAATAAATTATAATTTCTATCTGTTAAATATTTCAGGTTTTATTATCTTTAATGAATGTAGAAGAAACAACTGAAAGACTTATATCAATATTATGTGAAGCAGCTACGATAAAAGAACCTACCACATACAAGACTGGATTTTGGGGAAGGGCACAAGTAAGAATAATTCATTTCCTATTTTATTATATGTTTAATATAGGTAAATCAGTTATTTCTTTTTCTATATTCATTTCAGGAAAAGAAATAACTGATTTACCTTCAATTATATAACTGAATTGACAATATATTTTATTAACATTAATGAGTATACACTAATATATAATTTATATTACATATAATTTGTTGATAACGGATTTTTTTTAAAAGTTATTATTGTAATCTATTCGATATGTAAATCAAACCAACGCTTGCTACGCACTGGCTTTATTTTATAATGATGTATATATAGCCAAAGGTTTACATGCATACAGCCAAACATCTTAGCATATAAAATAGGTTTTACATTTAAATATATAACATAATCAAATGCCAGGGCCGTCCAAATCAGAATATATATAAGATTGTTCTTTATATAAGCAGGCGAAAATAAAAATGTGTTGCTCTCTGTAAAAGGAGTTTTATTTACATTAGATATTTACTAATTTATTTTAAATATTTTATGTACATAGGTATTATAATTATTCTATAGCTCACCTGTAAAAGGAGAAACGACATTTAAAGTTTATTGTTCGCCTTATGATTATTTACATTTCACATAAAAGAGATGTTCAAACATTGTCTTTCTTGTATGATTTTCAAAAAAACAAAAATATAATATTTGACATTCGAACAATATCGGTGAGCATGAAGGATAAACTATTAACATAAAACCTCTAAATAATATATAATACTAAAAGAAATATATTTCTTTACACATATTAGAAGCATTTTAAAATAATATTGATTCCGTAACTTTAGTGTATCTGGGGATACTTAAGACATTTTTTCATGCAAGACTTGATAAAACCTTACAAATAATACACTTGAAGTAAATCTTCTTATATAGGCAAAGAAAGATACTATATATCTTCTTATATATAGTATCTTTCTTTGCCCATATATATCATACATATTATATTAAGACAGAAAAAATGCTAAGTTATATTTAAAATAACATATCATTTATACTCACGTAACAAAATCTTCTACAGATAAGGGATTTGGATAAGCATTCTCGATCATGTCTAATACCTTCTGCTCCGATATGAAAGTTTGATTAGCAGAACTATCTTCTATAAAAGCTGAAACAGACATTCCTATTAGAAATATAAAATTTACCTACTTTTAATACTAATCTTCATGCTAAAAATAATAGTATTGGGTTATGTTTCAACATAATCTAAATGGGTGCTGAAAACAACAAAACTTTGTTAGCAATATATTTATATCAATTGCTCAAACAAATGTTACAAGAACCATCTTTTTAGCTCATAATCAAACTCAGAAATAATTATAATAATTGGCAACAAATATAAAATGTTTTAGAAAATAAAAACCTTATAACAGAAATACATATTCATGTTTTTACAGTAATACTACTTTTACTAAAATGTTTTTAAAAACATATATTTATAATAAGGTGACATAAAAATATTCTCATATATGTAATATAATAAAATTAGGAAAAACTTAAAAATGTCTCTACTTATACTATAATTTAAATTCAGAAAAATAATTCAATATAAAGTACTAAATATTCTTAACAAAAAATTTATATAATTTTCTCATTTATAAAAAAACAATTATAATAATATTTAGAATAAAATAAACTAATAAAACAAACATAAATATAATAAAAGTGTGCATTGTGAAATAAAAACCAAATCTGAAATATTAAAACATGCTGAAATAAAACTATTAGTAACAAAACGAGCATATTATAGTGAATTCAATAAAATACTATATATATAGAGTAATTAAACCTCAATTTACAAATCATGCTTCATACTAAAAATAATAATACATACAACCATTATAATACTTGTATATAATTGCCTTACTCGTAATTTCGCCATTTGTTTCTGTGGCACAAAATTAGAATTAATTTATTAAACAATTTCAAAATAAATTTATTAGATGATGTCTTTTTTAAATTATGATCATAATTAATTGACACTTTTGTTAGACTAGCGGCTATATAAACATGTTTGAAACTGTATAAAATCTCTTGCATTTTTTACAGTTTATTTTTAATATAATAACATTCATAGTTTTTACTACAATAAAAATTTATAAAAATACATTTTAGATTGTGTTTGATTTAAAAATTGGAGTGTTTTTTTAAACTTACTGATAAATGTTATTGTATTCTTATATGAAGTGTGCAATAAAGTGTTTAATACATGAATTGTAGTTGTATCTAACAGATTTTAAAAATTTAAAAGTTTCTTAATTTCTAAGTCTTAACTGATTCATTAAATTTAAAAAAATGGAAAAAAATTATGTCTTACTAACCTGGAGGTGGTGCTCCACTTGCTTCTTGTCTTAATTCAACTTCCAGTAATTTTAATTGATGATACTTATTTTGCATTAATTTTATTATCTTTTTAATAAAACCAACATAGTCTGAAAATATAAGTGTTTTATTAATTTATACTCTTCATCATAGCACTACTAAGATTCATAATTGAAGAGCTGTAGCTAAGAACCTCATCAATTAGCAACCTAAATTTAGTTTTTTATTGGAAATAACCTAACTTTAAAAAAAAGGAATATAAATAAATAACCTTTTGGAAAATCTTGCGGACTGACAAGTTCACGGAAAAATGCCTGTGCTTGATAAGGGCATTCATCCCTTGTTACATCAGGTTTAAACCAAAACCTAAGACCTCTAGCCTCTCGTGTGTGATTTCCAGTTACAGCTGATACTAAATATACACAAAATTCTAGTTGGGCATGACATGGTTCCGTTACACCATTTTCTGAAAAAGAGATTACACAGTTAAAATATCTAAATAAGATATTTTTTATTTTTCTCCAGTTTAAATAATCCATCATCATTAAAATCATAGACAGGACATTCTGTCTATTATTTTAACTTTAATATGAATAAAAAATTACTTTATTTAAATTTTAATATATAATATTTTTATTGCATTGCTTGTCGAAAATTTGATTGATGTCTCTACATATAAATTTCCCTAAAAATGATCATGGATGATTGTCTATAACACTGTAAAAAGCTTTTGCCTTTACAAGAAAATGGTATGATTTTGACAAATATTTAAATATGATCTATTACTTTACACCCCTTTGAACTTGATGTTGATATTATGTAGGTTGAACAGATTGTGAAATAAAACATAATTAGATTACTAAAAAGCAATTTACATTTAATTTATATTATCATAACGATTTTAAATTGTATTGTTTGAAATATGTTAAAATTTAAGGAAAAAGGAACATATAATAATATAAAGTATTATGAAATGGATAAAACATTAGTTTTATTATTGCTATGTTCAATTAGTTTACCATAAACTTTTTCCTTATTGATAATAATTCCTGTGTGATCACCACCAGCCACATGTATCTTATCACTGGGTTCAGCTTCAGCAACCTTCCGCTCCACAATTAAAATAGTAGATGTGGGTGTTTTACTCTTAGGAGTCATAATAACTTTCTCTTCTAAATCAGCCATGATTTCTTAATCTCCAAACCTTCTTAATGATCTCAGTTAATCCGTGTTATTACTCACTACTAAAATGAAACAAGATGAGTCATTGAAACTTGGTCCTTTAAAACATCTTAACAAATGACAGCAAAACAACTTTACATTTATAATACAAGGTTAGTACTGGGTAACCTTAACATCAAGTCACTTGTTAGATCAATCGCCTTAACTTGAACGAATAAGGGCGGGAATAAACATAATAATAACAGAAAACATACATATCACTATAGACGAAGGAAGTTTCAATTACTTACCGAGATTAAAAATTAACTGTAACTTTCTCAAGAGTACCTTCAATATAGTAATTTATTATAATTGGATTACTTGTATTACTTTAAACATGATCTATTTTCCAATCAAATAGCTAAAAGTAAATAAAAATTGAATGAATTTGACAGTAACTGTCAGAACTTAGGTCAGTTTTTTTTGTGTTTTTATTCAGTATGGAAAAGGCAAAGGTATTATAGTGTACAGTCTTATCTTCTTTTATTTATTTAGTCTAAAATAATAAAATTTAATAAAAACAGTTGTAAAAAAAGACTTCATCTTGATGAAATCTTTTGATTGTGCTTTTTTGATTGTGCTTGTACACAAAACTGATGATGTCTTTAATCTTTATTGTCAGAAACAAAGCTAATATACATGTCAGAAATGAGAAGTCCAGTCACAGATTCATAATATTAGCAGTTAAAGGCTAATCTTTTACCAAAGAATCCATAGATAATATTTCAAATTGTTGACGATATTTTAAAAGTCGCATTGTAACTTAAGTAAAAACATTGAAAGCTAGTTAGCATAAGTTGGTCATGCCTTTATTTTATTGTAAAGTTATCTGAGCAGATACCATTCATATTATGATAGACCCATTCATATTATGCTTACATTGTGTCAACAAGATATCAATAATTTCTGGAACATACTTCAATATTTTGATGACATTGTCTTAAACGCCAGCTCAAGAAATATCTCTGAAGCTGCTTCAAAACATAATTCAGCTTTACACTATATTGGATATCTTTATCTGTGCCTAAGAATAATGTAGTTGTTTTTACTCGTGAACGAATTATTCCCCAAATTAATATTGTTTATAACAATCATGCTCTTCTAATTTCAAAGTCAGTTAAATTTTACGTGTTTTATTGGGTGTTTGGTGGGGATCATATCAATACATACAAAAACTGTTATACAATGCACATTCCTCTTGGATCCTAGTAATAAATACGCATCTAAAAAATTAAATATGTTGGAATATAAATTCCTTCGAATGATATTAGGGGCAATGAAATTGTCTCCAACAAATGTATACAGGTACAGGTAGAGTGTGTTGATCCCCCTCTTCTCCTCCGTAGAAAATATTTGGCACATAGATTTATGTCCAAAATTTTACAGTATTCATCTCACCCTCTTTATTCCAAGCCTTTTGGCTCAGATTAAAAAAAACTTACACAGTATCCATTGAGGTGTCATCTCAATTCTCTCTACTCTGTTCCTTTTCATTCCCTTACATTTAACAACTTATCCACAGGGCTATATTGTTTGTTTAGTTTGGATCTGGAATCCATGAATCATTCTGGGATCCGTAATAATGAAATAAATCGCATGCATGCCTAATCTGCTGTGCAAATTGGTTGTCTTACACCTTTTTATAACTTTTCTCATGATTTGAACTCTCTCTCTAATAAATTACTTTATAACTCATGGATTTTTTTGTAAAACGAATCTAAATTAATTAAAGGCGTCTATTACGGTAATATTCAATCTTATATTCCTAACTAACCTTAGTTTTTCCGGTTCCGCAGTGCTGAAAGAGCCCCGTCCTCGCTTCGCTTAGGTGTATTATGTTTTCGCGGAACTCAAATTTTCTTTTTGAAACAAACATCAGCTACATCAGTTTCAGATAGTTTCAGATATTTGCCGGAATAAACAAACATACAGACAGTCAAAAATAAAAAAATGGTGTTTTTGGTGTACATTCAAATTCCAAAATAAAGTATGAACGACACTCAGAAACGTCGTATTGTTTTTAAAATAAGCACAGAAATGGAAGTAGAATTCAAAATATTCCTCCAGCTTCCGAATCGTCAATTTACCAGATGTCAGTGTGCTGATCGTCGCAGCGCTGCCTTGAAATGTAAATTCTACCGAGAAAGATCGCTTGGAATCTAAAAATTGCTTTTTAGATACTAACAACGTAGTTCTGTATTTCACTTTATTTATTCTTATCATTATTATCAATCCAGTGGAACGAATGAAAAAGGGATCTGTTTACCCTAACTGACCCCATGTGGGATTTGTTCCCCTACTAGTTTGTCACCACCAGCATGCGGATCCAATTGCAAAGTGTCTTTGATATGTTCCAGTCGAGCTGCATGTAGATCAGACTTACCTCCTCCCACTTCCTCATGGTCCATTCAAACCATAGCATTCTTCTCTTTATTCCCCTTCCTCGATCCAATGACGGGTCGATGTCCATGGGTGATAGTGACCATTTACTATCCGGTGGACCCTCTCCTTGTTGGCTGCCCTAACTACCACAATCATTGTTATTATCATCATTTCTTTTTTCTCCATCAATTCCCCCTTTATGGACATCATCACGAGACATGAGTCTTAATTAATGTTAACTGAAAAGTTTCACCTTCTTGGGGATCTACTATCCTGTAGATTTGCATATATATTAAGTCCAATAGTTATACAATTAGCATAGTCTGTTAGACCCCTAAGTTCTACAATATTATGATCCTCTGTAAAGCATTCAGCTTCATTATTTCCTTCTTTTCTTTCTTTAATGTCTCTTTTTTCTTATGTACATATCCTTCTTTTATTTCTTCATTTATACCTTCACTGCTTTCAAATTTCATTTCTCTATGATACTCTATTAATTTACGTTCTTCACCAAGCGAAGCCCGAGAAATGTCATAATTAAGGATAGTAACTCTTAGTCTTTTACTCTTTCCTTTTTTCCTCCTTTATCTATCTATTTCTCTTCATCCACTCATTCTTCTTTGTATTCTTTAACTATCTCGTTATCATCTCTTTCTCTTTATCCATTTTTTTTTCTTTCCTTACTATTAGATTCTGATTTAGATTTAATTATTCCTTTTCTTTATTTATCATTCTTCCTTTCCTTTCTTAATTATGCTACTTCTATATTTAATTCTTCAACAAGTGCAGCAAGGAAAAGCTGCTAGCGTTATAAGATAAATTTGAAATGTCTTACTACATTGAATCCACGATATTTCAGTCCAAGGAGATTCTATATAAATGAGCTGAATACTGTCAAAACTAAAGAAAGCAGCTGAAGATTATTACTCTCAGTCGTTATGACAGAAGGAATTCTGAATGCAAATGTACTGCACTCGAGCTGTTGCGCTGCATTTATTAGCGGGACGTTTGAAAAGAAGTTTTGCACGAGTATGAAATGTTATATAATAAACTCGGTTTCGTAATGTAGTTATGAATTTGTTTGTTAGGTTCAAGGTGGTGGGGAATTTCATTAAAGCTTCAGAGTATTCTCTTTAATATTTCGTTGGACTGTACTAATGCTATGCTTTTAAATAAACACTAGTCGACCCGCGTGACTTCATTCGCGTGATGTTCCACTCCTATGGGTCATAGCGTGATTTTAAGTAGCCTAAACCCTTCCTCAAAAAATGAGCTATCAAACACAAAAATAATTTTTCAATTTCAACCAGTGGTTCTTGTGATTGGCCTGTTCAAACAAACAAACTCTTCAGCTTTACAATGTTATTATAGATCGATATACGGTCTCAGAGACCGCTCATGAATAATTACTTTGCAATTTATGGCTCGTGTGATTGATTGGAAAAAAAAACATCTACGTGGTACTCTCCACCACCACCAACACCATCACACCTAATTTTCTAGAGTAGCTTAATATTGAAAAAAGTACAAAAATAAAAATGATTTCACTCTAAATCCAATATGGTGGGTCGCCTAAGATGGCGGATTGTACGCCCATGATATTGGTATCAAATGAAAAAGTTTGCTGAGAAGCATAATATTATGATAAAAAATGATACATTAAATCTAATATTGCACAAAATGGCGGAGTTGCTTTTTTAGCAACTGTGATTCAGATAGTAGTAAAATATATATGGACGGAATACGCTAATAAATTGTATATTAGTCACGGTCTGTGAGACCGCAGAGACTTAATAAAGAATTTAACAGTAAAACATCGTATGGGGATTCCCCATTGAATATGATCCCATTGAGAGTCTGTTCAAATAATTGTCATACTTACCAATTTAACTATTAAACCAAAGTAAAAAAAACTCAAGATTCTTAAAAACGAAGG
>JAOPUB010000002.1:2078701-2090897 GCA_027564055.1 Neptis clinioides
CTCTGTACAGGATTACTTGAAAGATGACAAAGCTTGGAATCAAAATGACGTTGATGCTCAGCTGAATGATTATACTTTTTTAATTAATAGTAATTGTAATAATCCTTAGTTCTCATGAGTCCATTGTGATTATCCAGCGGTGTCGCTGCTGTGCGCGCTGTGCCACGTGTGCACCGCGAGCGAATGCGTCGCCGCCTTAGCGCCCGCGCTGCAGTTAGCGGCGCATCACTGTGCGCATCACCCTGCGCTGCTGCCTGCGCTTAGGTATTGTACTAAATCTGATATTGAAAAACATTTCTATCTTTAATTTCGTGAAATAATAACTACTATCAAACAAATTTTGATACTGAAAAATTAAAGTCAGATTACCAGTATTTTTTAAATCTGATGAGTGTGTTTTCGTTTGTAGTATAATGATTTAAGGTCACACGCTACATTTGAATGGTTAATTCAATTTTCTATATTTAAGTAAAACTTTAATCAACAGGAAATTAGAAGAAACAGTCCAATCACCATCACTATCTCAGTATAAACCAGCCATAGAAGCATTACTACACGTAGTAGGGACAACGGAAGTTCCTAGAGATCCTTCTCCACGACCTACGAATCTGCAAGCAGCTCAAGAAGTAGGAAGGCGAGTCACGCAAATATTCCAGCAGTCCAAAACAAATATGAACTTACAGAATATTTTTAAGAAAAAAACGTAGTTGTTCAATTTCAACGATGTTTTTGTAAGTAAGCACGTTAAGTAAGTCAATCTTAAAATATAGAAACCAATCTTCAAATCAATTTAATTTGATAAACACACTTCTGTTTACCTGGACTATTAGTATCAAATCATCTATCAATCCTGCTATAATAGTATCAAAAACACTATATTGTGTAAAGAAATGTAATATTGCTTTAAACAGATGCAAATCAATTATTATATATTATTTTTCTGTACATGTGTATGTCACAGAAATCATATCTATCTTCTGATATTAATCTTGAATTACTGTTTTTATTACTGACGTGAAGATTTAGATTGACCAACATCATAGTCAGTAATAATGACAGACTGTGATGTTTTATATAAACAATAACCTATTAATTAGGTAAGAATATTCTATATCTCTCAATGTTGTCTCATTATAGTCCAGCAAATTACAAATTGTTTTGATTACTCTTTACAAGAGCACTCAATCTCAAAACCACATATAATTTGTTAAACAGAATCACAGGACATTTAATATGAACGCGGTTGTAGTAATTATATGCAATAGATATATATATTTTTTATATACTCAATATGTAAAATTGGAGTGGCTGTTTGTAATATTAAAATAATGGCTTTACTAAGTATATTTGGATGTATAACACGGTACATATATCAAAACAACATTTCTAAAATTTTTGTCTGCTCCGGATAATCTCTGAAACAGCTGGACTGATTTTAACGAGACTTTCACTGCTTTGCTAATATGTTATAGGGAGTAACTTTGCCTACTTTTATTTTAGAAAAAATAGTCGAGTTCCCTGAAATTTTAATACATTTCAGCGAAGCGTGAGGGCTCTGTAAAACACAACATTTCCTAAAATAACAAAATAAAAACCTAATACAATAGAATAATATAAGGTCATTATGATTTAAACACAGTGCTTCACCATTCCATTTAAAATATTTTTGGCTTGTTTTTAGCTGTTTAATTTATTCCCAAATGTATATTTAGTTTTATTATTAACCTTCATGTGTGCAAATGTAGTTGTTATAATGCAACATTATATATGTTATTGAAATGTACTTAGTATTATTTTTAATTAATTTAGTACAAATTTTATATATTATTATTATTTATTATTAGTATTAAATAAAAACTACTACTCACTGAAAACTTTTAATAAATTTAATCATACTCAATGAATAAACTAATAATTCCATAATGTATTGGTGCTGATGATTGTTTTATTCATTATTGTTATTATTAAATTTGAAACTTTGTTGATGCTAATGTTAATCAATAAAATTACACCTTATCTCAACTATTTGTAATTATGTTTTGTAACAAAACACGAGCTTAATAAAGGCACTAGCTTCTAAGTATTCAGCTAATGTTGTTTAACTTCTTTCTCGAATAATTGTTATTCTGTAATCTGTCATATTATTAGAAATTGTATAACCCATGTTAATTATAAATAATACAAATGAACAAAATGTAACGGATGTACTTAAATTTTATTTGTACCATAATGTGAATCTCATAGATATTATTATGTAAATCAAATAATGGTCCATTGTTTAGTTGTTACATGATATTTGAGTGATATATTCTATGAATGTTGATTTCAGTTTGTGGCACATGAGACTATAGGTTGTGTCGAAAATATAGATGAAATAATTTTTATACAAAAATTTTGTTTGATTTTTACCACATTCGTCATAAGTTCATTACTTACAGTACTTTAAGGCATATTATAACAGGACAAGGTTTTTTAATTATTATCTCCTCATGACAACACCATAAGAATTGATATCATGCGTTGGACTCGCTATAGGTCGTGAATTTAAAACTTCACATCAGATTGTGATATTTTATAAAGTTTTATTTTTAACCTTAATTATATTCTTTACGATATATACGTGATAAAAACTTTACATGATTTGATCAGACTATGTTAAGGACTTATAACATTACATTTTTATGGGAAAAAATATGGACAAAATATTGGAGATTTATTCGTAAATAAGGCAACATTATAACGTGACGTTTGATTTGTCGTGGCCTTGAATAAGGGATGAGCTAGCTTCAATTAGGAACACATTGTTCGAAATTAATATCGATTTTGTATTCATAAAAAAATGTGAATTATTTTTTATTAGAAGTTTTGTTCCGACTTTAGGTTTTATTTTTTTTATTGTTTTTGAAAAAGATTTTTCAAATGATATTGAAATAAGAGGATATTTATAAAAGGTATTTGATTATAAACCTTGTATCCTTCAGAAACAGTACTTTTTTCTGGGATAAAAAGTATACCGTATGATAATTTAGATTATAATCTATGTGTGTTAGCCTATAAGATACTTGTATACCAAATTTCATGCAAATCGGTCTAGCCGTTTCACCGTGATGCCCGTAAAAGATTCAGATAAAAATTTTGAAAAAAAATGTTTTTGGCTGCTATGGGTGTTATAATGTAACCGTGCATTAAACTTTATGAGATATCTTCCATGTACAGACATTCGATACCTTACATTTTTATTAATATGTACTTCTATACCCCTTTTAAAAAATCGATATATGTAAAACATTGAGAATTGAGATTGACTAATATAACTCACATCCCTACAGTAACCAACTTAAAAATATAACAAAAGCCGGCTGAGAATTTATTGAAAGAGAACGTAATCAGAATTTTATAAGATTAAGATTTCCATTTAATTTATAAAATTTTATTTGCCATCGCATTGAAATATGTCGGAAAAACATTTGCAAACTGGTGAGCACCTTTAATGTTGAATATAGTTATTTATAAGTTAGATTACTTATAATTAAAAATTAAATTAAATTTATAGCATTTTTTTTTCTTATCCATGGATAAATACGGCTAAGATTGTTATAGTTACTACATCATAGGCTACAGTTTAATTTACCCATATGAACACTCCCCTGAAAATATGTAACGTAATATTAATAAAATATTTTTCCTTATCAGGCGATGCACTGCCTCCATATAACGGGAAGTTGCGGCTGTTTGCCATGAGGTTTTGCCCATACGCTGAAAGAAGTGTACTTGTTTTGAATGCTAAGAAAATTCAATATGATTTGGTATTTATAAATTTGGATAACAAGCCTGAATGGATTTTTAATTTTAACCCTAAAGGTGAGTACTTAAAATTACTCAAAGAAGTTTTCATTACTCATTACTTGAGTAAAAACTAAGTTATCTTACATCTTTGATGTATGTGGCTCATACTGTGTTTAGTGAGGTCAAAGTTTTGCCTTTGGGATGGTACAGTGAAACCTAAAGAAGTTAATATAGGCCCAAGGGTGGATGATAAATCACAGAACAGAAATATGGAGTTGAATATTGACAAAAAGTTAAAAGGGGTCATGTATTTTCATTGTATAATTTAATGTTTTTTTAGGTAGTGTCCCGGCCTTGGAATATGAAGAAGGAAAAGGAATCTTCGATAGCACCATCATAAATGTGTACCTTGATGAGAAATACCCAGAAAACCCTCTTCAACCAACAGACCCACTTAGACGAGCTCAGGATAAGATATTAGTGGAGCTATTTGCTACGGTATTTTAATTGTATTATGATGCAGAAAAAATTGTAAGGAAAACATTTTCAAAGTTGAGTTTGGTCTGCCAATCAGCATTGATGTGGTGGGTGGTGGGCTTTGGCCTAACCTGACCAACATGAATGATGGTTCTACCACTCTCTTTGTGCAGTTTTCCTAATTTAATTAATTAATTTAACACCTCCCCAGTAACACTACACTCTCCTGCTGCATATTTGAAGTATTTGAAATTGTTACTAAAATCATGCATTTTCTAGGCTCAATCTGTGTATTACACTGCTGCATTTAATGCTCAAGCTCTTAAACCCGAAATGGTGGAAAACTATCACAAAGGTTTGGAATTATTACAAAAGGAAATTGAAACCCGTGGAACAAAGTTTTTGCATGGTGATGAGGCTGGCCTTATTGATTATACCATTTGGCCATTCTTGGAACGTTTTGAAGCCCTACCTGTGATGGGGAAAACTGAATTTGCTATAGACAAGTCTAAATATGAAGTTTTGGTGAGTATATTATGACTGACAATCTCGATCAAAAGAAATAGAAAACAAAATGATATGGAAATAGTTTTACCTCCATATGTTTGTAATAGAATTGATGAATATTCAGTTAAACTGGACACAACTTAGTTTATTTTGACAAATAGCAGAAACAAGGAAACTGAAATTTTTCATAAGAACCAATAGGCGTGACACCCGCTGTCGCCCCGATTGCCTCTGTAAAAGGTCCTAATTATGCCAAATGCCTAATTATGCTCAATGAAGGTCAAAATTACATGGCGCGAGCTATATCTTTGTATTAATTCTTAAATGGCCATATCTGTCAAATGTTATCATGCTACAAGTCTATATTTGTAAAATACTCCTGAATGTGTGTGTGTGAAAAGGAATTGAACTCTACCACTTGTATTTATGTATATATGCATAAGAAGTAACCCAAATGGTTTTACTGGGTATAGTTGATGGTTTATAGAAAATACCTATTGATAAATGGCAGACCAAGCCTGTCTATCCCTAATTTATTTACTCAAGTATTGTTAAGATTAAAACTTGTTTTGATTACTAAATCTAAATAAAAAAGCACTGAGCGAGTGTGTTATTATTATTATAGATTGTAGATGTTACTACCTTTGATCCAACTTTTAATTGACAATTCAATATGATTTTTTAATAGGTCACGTATATGGAAGCCATGAGAAATGTCCCAGCTGTGAAGGCATATGCCTTAGCTCCAGATACTCATGCTAAGTTCACCGAGTCCCGAGTGAAGGGTGATGCCAACTATAATATGCTGGACTCTAGTGATGTTTGCTGTTTCCGCCCCAGAAAGAAGAAAGAATAGATTTTACAATTTACAAGGTTCATTAAATTTTTCATATAAATCTCATCAAATAAATTGATAATTATAACTGAAAATTCATTAGTAGGGTTGCCAACACTAAAAACTTCAACTATGATTTATTTTAGAGTTATTTTAGAGTATATTTTAGGGTTTATTTTAGAGTTATAGTCATTAATAAAATAGGTACAATTGAAAAAACGGTTTTTAAATTTTGATGGACTTTTTCTTCTGGAGCAATCAAGTTCTAACATGCTGCTTTTTTAAATTAAAAATACAGGTATCAGTTTTAATAAATAGGTCATACTTATAAAACCTGCAGATGGCAACCCTATTTGTTTGTATTTGCAATATTTCATTATGTACTTAATGTGATTTGTATGGAAAAGTGAACTTATATGTAAAAATTCTTTGAACAAATTGTTACATATTACATTTGAAGTACAATTTTAATAAAAAGAATTCATCCAAAGGTTGTTGCTTGCTTTTCGTTATCTTTCTCCACTTCAATATTTATTTTAGATATTTTATCATAGTGTTGCAGATAAAATGATTCCTAATACTTATACAGAATGTACTTATTAGGCTCGGTAGTTTTCCTCGATAAGTATAACACAAATTAGTATGAATAATGTATTACACGCACATCCTTTATAGAACTTGGAGACCTTGAAGATAAACAAGTAGAAATATTTCAATACGATTAATTGAATAAATGCAACGTCGTCCAGTCCTTGCCACTACTGCCGGCATTCTGGATAACAGATTCGGTTATCTAAATAAACTCTAGTTTATCCTAATCCGTAATTTCTACAAAAGTTATGGAATTATGAATAAGGCTAATATTTAACATTAGTAAAGGGTTGTCGACGGGAGGGGTAATGAAATCTATACTGAAGACTTAATTTAAAAAAATATAAATGGAAAAGATATTTGTTAAATTATAATTTACATGTAAATCGACATTCAAAATTTCAAATATTTTATGACAAATTTTTACATTTTCCTAGTATTTTTTGTAATATTAACCTAAGTGCACTAGTATTTATGTGATAGGTCCCCCTTTCCCCAAAGTAAGATGAGATTGACTCCTTTTAAACGTCTCACGTAATTAATGGACGCCCTTTCATGGAACCCTGGAAATATTTAGGAAAAGGCAAATTTTTGTATTAAAACCTCAGTGAAGCGTGTGGACCTCCAATAATGAAGTAAAAGAATAACTAAAAATTTAATTAATATAGATCTGTATAAAAATCAATATTTAACGTGAGTATTAAGTAATCTTCGGTCTGAGTAATGACAGACAAAACGTAATATCAGTATCTACGCAGTTTTTATCAAAGAACCTTAATAGTTGTAAAGTCATTGTTGTTATAATCAATATTCAAGAGGTAGTTTAGATAAAAAAAATATAATGATAACGTCATCATTAACATTCGCCATGCACATATTAGTGTCGTCGTATAAAATCTTAGCTCCAGTCGGTCAGTTACTGGAATACGTTCTGCCGTATCGGAACATGGCGACAAAAGCATTGAAAGGAAAAATTAATTTCAACTCCAAACACTTGAAAAAAGGTTAGTATTTTGATATCCTTTGTTTTATTTTACACGTATTTTATAATCAATAGTGACGTAACGTAGTGATCGTTGAACAATTGTACTAGGTTAAGGTCACTGTACATTTTTGTTTATTTTTATTAATACTTATATGACACGTTTTATTGAATAACATTGTACATTTTGCTTACTTTGACCTACTTGACAAATAAGTTTAGATAAGCAAAACAATAAACATAGAACTTAAAAATGCTTAGATTACCTACGTAAATTTAAACTTTTAATTAAAATATCTTTTATATTACATAGGTATCTTTTTATTAAGAAGTACTATGATGAATTTACATTATGTGTAACTACGATTTCGATTTGATTTATAAAAAAGGTTCTAGTTTTTTGATAAATATGACTTATATTTTGGTGAATCCACAAATTTGTATTGATTAATGCAATTTAGTTGAATCTAAATTAAGATTAAAGTAGTTTTTCTTTTATATAGAAACTAGTCGACCTCAACTAACATAATATTGTACTGTAATAAGGCTAAATTTTACATTTTCACTATCTATTTTTTATAAATGTTTACTTACAAAATCATAAACCGTCACACGGCCCAAGCACTGTACCAAGCATCTCTGTAATGATTTTCATCAAAATCGGTTCAGTCGTTAACGCATGAAAGCGTAACAGAAATCTATATAGTTACTTACATTACATTTATAATATAGTTTAAAATTTTTGATTAGTCTTTAAAATTAAGGAAATATCTGCTTCCTATTTTTTATTATGTTTACACAGTCGTTTACTGTACAGGCTTATAGCACTTTGGTTGTTCTATTAAGTATGTAGTTATTTGTATGTAGTTTATAGTTGCACCACCCTATACCCTATTTTAATACAATATTCCTAGCCTAAAAGGTTGTCTGGAAAAAATGACTACCTAGCCATAAGACCGGTAGGTGCTCCCATATATCACGCGGCCGCACTCGTGTGGCGGTTGTGAAAATAATCGCACCAAACATGTTGGAAATTATCCCTTATACGTGTTTGCAGAGGATGAGCTATCTCGTTTGCATGCACATATAGAATGCATTATAGCTTGGATTTATTCGGCTTTTCAACATCCGTACACCTCGTGCCGTACACAGTTCTCCCGCTGAATTATGAAGTTTGTCAAAACAACTCAACCTGGATTAATAGCATCGTAACGGTATAATTGTTCTCTTGTCTTTATGAGTATTTTATTTAGACGATAAGGAAAATCGTAGATGTGACGCTCGTAAACATAAATAAAGTGGTGGTAGGTGAGTATTGGCTGTCAGTGATAATAAACGAGGGACATTATTACGTTCGAAATGAGTCGTTTCATGAAACGCGAATGATCAAGTGTCAAATAGCGACTATTAAATTTGGATAACGCAGCTTTACATTTATATTTCGCACGTAATCCCCTCGTCGTCGTGTAAAATACGGGCCGTCAGTAAATATTAAAGTCCGGTATAATTTCGCTTCTGTCAGTGTCATAAATATTGTCCAGAGATTTTCATATTAATTGCAACTCTACTAGATCGCCTTTGTAGGCATGAATTTTAATATAATGACCCTTACGTGCGTATCGATCCGTGTGGATGAATAATTGCTTACTTTCAAGTGCTCCTCTAAGACCAAGGGATACGTTTTCAGCGGAATATTCTTCTAATTGATTCCATTATAGTTGAAGTAACATGTTAACAAAGCTATTATGAATTTAGTTGAACTATTCTGACATCTTTTCCTCCTGCAATTTTACAATGAGATAAATACTGTTATATAAAATTAGAGATGACCTAAGATTGTATTAAAATTGCTTTTGTTGATGTTTTGATATTAAATACGTTGCGATATGAGATAAATCAGTATGTAAATTTGTGGGGTAGGTGAACGAGCAGGAATGAGTGGGTGCGAGCCTGCGCGGCGCGACAGCCTCCGGCGCGGTCTGCGCCCGTGCGCACGCTCCTTACAACTAGCTGTTATCCTAGTTCTAATTCTGAAATTTAAAAATTAACATTAATGTTACAAGTATAATAATTTCGTCTTTAAAGCACATTTCACATTAGTTTTCCTACCCAAGTAGTTATAATAGTCCGTCATGCGGATCGCAACAACATTAATATTGTTGTCACTCTTGATGGAGGTCGTCAACATGGACTTGCAATTATCGGAACGCGTGAAGATGTTCAGAAAATGTCTAAAATGTTCATCTACTTGTATCATTTATGACAAGTTGTTATTAAAAGAAGCGACCATCCGCTCACAGTACATATTCATTGGGAAGGTGTATAAAGCGGATTTCGGGAGTGGAAAATGGATGTATAGAGTGAACGTTCGTAGAGTGCTAAAAGGTGACTTGACCGAAGTAGGCGCAAAAGTGAAAACTGGAAAAGCGGAATCGTTGCGTTTCAGAGATGCTACAATTTTAGTGTATAGTGCGAAAGCTTTTAACTGTCAACCGTTACGTTTGCGAACGTATGCTATATTTTTATCAGAAAAAAGGCGTGAAAAACCTTCTCTACAATTAAATCTAGTTTTAGAACCTGTTTTGCTATCTCTGCAAAATATTGATACAATCGATGCAGCGATAAAAGGTAAGTCGGCTTGTAGTTTATTAGCATCCATCTATCTTTACCGGTAATTATCTTTAGAGAGGATCACAATTAAAAGAGTTACACGTATTTGTTATACATACGTAAATCATTTCCTACATCATTACCACATCCTACATATATGTAGTCGACCTTTTCTAAAATAAAATTAGCCTAAGTTAGTCATCTATAACATCAGCTATTTGCCAGTGAAGTACTGTTCAAATCGGTCCAGCCGTTTCAGAGATTAGGAGGAACAAACAGACAGACAACACTATAGAAAATGTTGTTTTCGTATATGTACCGTGTAAACGTCCATCACTTAGTAAAAAGCTGTTGTTTTATTATAACAGACACTCCAATTATATTTTTATGTAGGTATAAATATATATTGATGAAAGTCACTAAATTATGTTAAGCTTTGAGGGGCATATTTTTATATGTTTTTTGTTAGTGGCTTCTATCTTCCTTACTATGTATGCAGCAGAGGCTACCGTAGGATTTACTGTCCATATTATATTTTTAATTTCCTTTCTCTTTACTTTGAAGGCTCAAAACACTTGAGCAACAGAAAAGCTGGTCTGCAAATTTTATGTAGTTGTTGTTGTAGTGCGTGCATGTGCGTAAGTTTTGTAGATTATGTTAAAAGTTATATTTCTCAAAGATCATCTAACATAGAAGTAACTCTTCATCTCATTACAATATCATCTGATTATGATTTGCTGATGACGATTTGCTGTGAAATGCCTTTCATGACTTCTCCGGTCCGTATGTTTCTTGACGGTGTTTTCTTTATTCTTTTTTAATTATAATGTATACATTTTTATGTTCCTGGTTAGTATATTATTGAACTAAAAAGTTTTGAAATAAAAACCAAACAGTTCAATATAAGAGAAATGTGTGAACGAGTTAGATGTGCAGACGGTATCGTTACGCGATGCTATTGATTGCTTGTTCAGCTTCGTTTATTCGGATTATGATTGCGATTATTCGAATTGAATAAACATCGATGAGGTAAGTAGACTAACGATGGTTTTGATATTATACGAGTGCCTACAAGATACAAAAGTCTAATAAAATCGTTATAGAATGTAAAGTTCAGCTGAAAGAGAAGAATATTAATTACTATACAGCAACACGAATAATATTACAAACATGTATTTCAAACAGTAAGTTAAGCAGTGTCTAGAGCTTATGACCTAGGAGGAGATTTAATGCCGTTCTGACATAGTCAAGATCCTAACCATCCACTCGACATCACTACACTTGGATAAAATTGGCGAAAGCAGATCTAAAAGTTGGAGTATATTTAAAGAAATATATTATATTAATAGAATATGTACCGCAAATACGTGTTTCTCATTTTTCGCAAACCTTATTTCACACTATACGCACATGGCAGTGTATCTCATCAGATTTCTTAGCTGGTGAATATTCCCAAACAATGGGCTTTAAGCGAATATCATTTTCATGAAAAATATATCTGTTTTTTATAACACAACGAATATTCTTTTGCAAACTTGTTTACTTAGCCCTTTTGTATTAGCGAAAATGTAGCTATTCAAGATGTTATATTTATATTTTTTGTTGTAGTTATTATAAATATGATTCTCATTTTTATTTTAAAATACGAAATACAGTAAAATACATGAGATGAAACATATATTTAAATTCGTTTTCATTGCTTAGGTTTAATGTGGTTATGTTTTTACCATTAGATACCATATTACGTATTAGACTCTTAAAAAATTCAAATATGATGAAAATGTAAATACAATTTGATTTTAAGATAAGTATAGTCTTGAAATCTAATATAAAAAAATATCTTATCTTTATTCACATTCTGTTGGAATCTAGAAAAAATGCTAACAGTCTTGCTCGACAGACGTTTCAGCCACGCTGAATTAACCCTTAGGAATACTTATATACAATCTCCTAGGGTCCAGAATTAAGCCATAAGCCTAAATTGATGCCTACCTTTACATTCTAGATTCATCGCGCATGACTGGAATATGATATAAATCTTCAAAAGGGTTTACATTTTTGTTATATTATAAATTTGTATTTTTAATAATAATAGATGTATTTTTAAATGTCGATAGATCTACGGTATTACCATAGATTTCAAACACTCATTAAGGCCAAAAAGAATACAGTCACTAAATTCTATTGACAACTATCGTTAACTTCATTCGAGCAATAGTTTGTGTTAATGTTTATTTTATTTAATTTAAGGTGCATTTTATTTTAACATTTGAGAAGGTGGAAATATCATTTACCGATTGGAACAAAAATTTGTGTAGCCAATTCTATACTTATTACAATTTGGGCCACAAACAATTTTACAAAATTTCACAGTATCGCTCTAAGCGATATCGGCGTAATCTACATAC
>JAOPUB010000002.1:2111416-2122777 GCA_027564055.1 Neptis clinioides
TATCTTAATATAATTTTACATTTTGTGAGTATGTGTTGCCAGTACTATAGACATTATACCTGACGCGTGAATGAATACCCGAGTGAAATTCACAGTTCCCTGAGAGAGGCCTGACGAGAGCGATCTGCATTTGGGGCGGCGACTTGAGCAGCAGTGCAGAAAAGTCAAGTCCGTGTGGCGTCTAGTCCGAGTTGTGCTCCTCCAGGTTATTGATTGACCCTGCATCTGGAGGTTCTTCAATGAAGTGTAGTAGTGACATCCGGTGTTGATTGCCTGGGTTTTGGTGACGTTTACCGCTAACCTCCATTCAGTCAACAAGCGGGGGAGGGCATCGAGTACTTTTTGTATATTGTTAGCAGCGTGTATGGCATTCATTGATGTTGCGACATACGCACATCATCTGCGTTTAGGTATAGGGTCACTCCAGATGTGACAGGGATGTCGTCGGCGGCAGCTTCTCTGGGACACTCCAGCTTCAATAGGGTGGTACCCGTTATGAAGTCCCCCATCCGCTCGTGAAAGGATCTTCCCTCTAGGAAGGACCTCACTGCTCGGACCACCTTTTTCGGCTTCGGGGTCTTGCAAATATTGTATATTAGACTTTCGTGCCATGCTCGAGCGAATGCCTTCTCCATATCGAGCATGACAGAGACGGCAACCACCTTTCTGTTCATGGTATTCCCCAGTTGATGCATGATTCTAGTTACAGTGTTGTCGAGTGTTCGGATCTAAAGCCGAATTGCTTCGGCCTCGGTGTAGTGTTCGGTATTCGGTACGAGGCGCCTGAGTAAGAGTTTCTCGAACACTTTCGAGACCGAAGGCAGCAGCGTAATGGGTCGGCAATTCATTGGGCTGGTGGAGTCTTTACAGGGTTTCGGGAGTAAAAGCAGCAGCGTAATGGGTCGGTAATTCATTGGCCTGGTGGAGTCTTTACCGGATTACGGGAGTAATTTTTTATCTTTGTGGTGGCAGACTGACGATCTGATATTTTGCACCAATCAGAATGTAGCAATGCTACCAACGTTCGCTCAAATCAGTGTTGTTAGTATCATAATATACAGTAAATTTCCCAATTTTAGTATATATAGAGTTCTTTTGATATTGTTATTCAATACCTCATTAGTAGGTATAGCTCACGCCACGTAAGTATGAGTATGACCTTGATTGCCCATAAGTCATATTTAGTGCGTCATACGTAATTTTGTTCTAATGCGAGTTATGGGACGAATATGTCGTGTAAATTCTGAATTGTGTAAACTTTCGATCAGAAATATCTATTTTGTATTGGAATAGAATTTTAATTTAAAAACGTGACAGTCTCGAGTATAATTTTGTATGACACTATGTATCTAAGTAATTCGTGTTTGATATTGGAAATGAAACAAAGAAAGCAATTATTATCAATTACCAATTTTATCTTGTATTCAATACTTTACGAAAGCCTAGAAAACTAAGTGAATTATTCTTAGAGTTCTTTGTATTGAATTAATGCTGTTGGTATTTTTTATTTTAATAAATACTAAACAAAGGATTACGCTACAAGTATTCATTACATAAATGGCTCACATTAATTATACGTTGTGAATACGCATATGCGTCGAACAAAAGCAAATACATTTTAGAGAGAAACATCTGCACAAAGCTGCACATACATTATTTAATAGAAATACAAATGTCGAGTAAGAGCATATTTTTTGAATTATTCAATCCTATAATTATATTTCTACAATAAAACTAAAACTGAACAAATATTATTCTTGAATTTTACTACTGAATATCCCATTTTATTTATGACCGTACCTTTTTGTGTTTTATCTAAATTTAACTTTTTGCGTAAATAACATTAGAGTTCTATTGTATAGGCTACAAACTTTACTTATGACCTAACCTATTTGTTTTGAAAAACATAAGTAATCTAATAGTAATGTATTAAAACAATACTATTAGTCGACAACTAATAAATTCAGTGTCAATTTGACGATTGATTTTATAAAGTAAATATTGACTATGGGAGTATCATTAATCTCTTTAATACTGCATCTGTGTCACAATCCCTGGCCACCCTATGTCTAAAGTGCATTTTATTTTTTAAGTATGGCTCGCGTAAGTATGAGTATGACCTTGATTATAAGTCATATTTAAGGCCTTTTTAGAGGGGCGCGGGGGACTACAGGAGTCCGGCACACGCGATTGGTTCTAATGCGAAATTTTAATTTCCGCACTTATAAAATAGTAAACGTCACGGATATAGTAGCCAATATAGTCGGACTATAAACTCAGAATGCTCAGTGTTCCCCTACTATTTTTTTCTCAAACGTAAAGTTATGTGACGATTGCTATATAATCATTACATATCATAAAACTATTAAAAGGATTCTCTTGCGGTTTTCACGAACGTATAGATTAATTGTACTAATGTAATTTAGTTGAAATATGACGAAATTGTAGAAAATATCAAAACAGTCAAACTGGATGGAAGCTTTTATTGAAAATAGTGCCTCAGTAACTGTGTAACATAAAATAAAACTCTGTAATAATATATTAAATTCCTCGCGGAAAAAGTCTAGTGGTGAATTTAAGTTTTGTTACCTACACCATCGTAGTAGTTGCGGTGTGACGACGGCGCGGCGCCACTGCGCCACATCCAGTCCGCCCACGCGTCTCACGCGTCGCGAGCTTTCACAAGCAACGTAGCTGTACGCTGCACGTCGTACGCTGAGCCGAACACAATCCTACTATTTGTAAAACTACTGCATACCATTTTAACATTTCTGTAAACACAACACAGGTTATGTTTGCGACATGTTATTTTATTTGGTGAAATATTTAACACGAGAGCAAATGGGAGTTATGCCAAGATGTGACAACCAATAGAATAATTAAATTTATAAAAATCATTCGATTTGCAAGTGATATTCTACGTACCTAAGTAGCAGAAAAGCTGTAAAGCAAAAAGTTCGAAATGCAAAAAAGTATTTTAATCTATATTGGATATTAGCAATCTCGAGTCATCATATCTTCAGAAATCGTCATTACAGAAAAACTGAATTTATTTCCATGAAATATAAAACAAAATTTAAAAATTATGATTAAGTTTAAGAGGCTTTTTTCGGTATGATTTTATCCATCTGAGAATGCATTACTGAGCATTATTTATTATTTGTCTAGCGAACGGATTTATTTTTTAATATTTCTCACTCATAATTGACAGACACTTAGAAATAGAAATTTTTTTAAAATGTGCAAACACTAATATTGACTATAACTTGAATACGATACAAAAATAACCACTTTTCTAATAAATAATTATTTTCTATGTAAATGAGTATAGTTTTGTTATATTAATGGTATATTATTAGTTCGCCCACGTGGTTTATATTCATTGTTGTTGTGGCTACATTAAACAAATTCTTTATAAATTGTAGCCTATGAGTTATTCTGATGTATAAGCTATATTACTGTAGAGTTTCATTAAATTCCGTTCAGTACTTTATGCGACAAACAGTAACAAACAACAAACTTTCGCATTTATAATATTAGTAGGATTGCGGATTTTAATGAAAAGTAGATTTGGACGTGAACACATAGTATAAGGTTTTAGTACAGAAGTTTTGAAAAGAGACACTTGTACGATCAAAGTAATATTCTACAATAAAATAAAAGATCAATTTCAAAATGCCTCGTAAGTTGAACACAAAATCACTATTTTGACTAAAAATGTCGACGTAGGCGACCCTTAGGTTAAGGTAAACTTTTAAAAAGCTTGTGGCAAGCAACTGTTGCATCTCAACTAGTCTGGTAAAGTTTAAGGAGGCCTCTTGAATTATGCATAGCTTCTCCTTAGTTTTTTGTTGTCTGATGTAACGTAATATTTTATATAAATAGCAAAATCTAAAAAGCTTATCTTATTCATGAATCTAAAGTAATCGTAAGCCGTATACAAATAGATATTTTACGTCTTGATAGTCATAGTATGACGGAAGAAAAATAAAAAAAATAAATTACATATTATAATCACTTCTACAATAACTTTACATTACAATATCGACTTATGGTAGAGCTTCATATATCGATAATATTCAATTGATATTATAACATCTTTTTAAAGTAAACTGATTATGAGATATTTTATTCTGTAAATATATGACCAAAGTATCCTATTTCATATTATGATAATATAAAATTAATTAGAAGTGTGATGAAGCCTCCTATCACTGATGGGCGGCAATGCGTGCCAGCCTTCAGTCAGCTTCGGCGAGCTGCGCGCGCGCACGTGTTTGCCGTTATATACACGCACGTTTGTTTACAAACTACTTTATCGATCGACCGCGAACACATTGCAGCTTCTATGATTCATTATATTATATAATAGATAATAACTTCTAAATTATTATTGAATATTTATCCAATTACATATTTAAATTTGATTAGTTTTCGTTAGTGAGATGTCAACGACTTGCCTCTTAAATAAATGTCATCGTCGCTTTATGAGCTTCTGGAAACATAAATAACTTGCATAATGTGACAGATATATTTGTAGCGACTGGTATAAAAGTGTTTTAACATCGATCCGCAAAATGAGGCCGTCAATGATCATTGTTTATATTATCGCTGTGGCGATCGTCGTCGGGGGCGAGATGCGAATCCGCGGCAAAGTAAGAAAAAGAAATAACGCGCACAGAAGGCACCGAGCAATTTTGCCACCGTGCAATTTCAATGAAAGCCTTATTGAGGACGAATGGGCTTTGATGGAAGCGATAGGGAAGTCGAAGTTTATTTTTACGGGTAAAGTTTTGACGGTTAAGAAGTTTAGATCGATGCAGGAGATTCGGATGAAAAGGTCGAATTTGTATAGAGTGTACATGCGGCGGGTTCTAAAGGGTGACGAGAGTGAATTGAAAATGTTTGTCAAACAAGATGGACCAAATGTGGATTCGTTAAGTGGTGGAACGGTGATGGTGGAGAGGCCGCGCGCGCGGGACTCTTGCGCACCGTCTCCGCGTCCGAGACTTTCTGCAATATTTTTAAGCGATGGAATATTTGCCGACAACAAAAGGGGACCGGTGTTACATCTACGGCTTCTTACAGATCCGGTGCCATTGACGCTATATCATCTCGATAGGATCAATGCTGCTGTTAAAGGTAAGTTTTAATCACTTTCTTAAGTTGCACTGGCTACTTGATACTGATTTGTATAGATAGTTAAATAGTAACCTAATTTGTAGAGGTAGACAAAGACATACTTTAAACGGATATTAGGAATTCTTTAATTAATAGTCAGAATCTTTCACGAAAAAATTCGTGCAATATTAAATCACAATAAAATGCCAGTCGTCTCGAATAATTTCACAAAGGCGATTATAAAAAGCTTTGAGCGAGATAAAACAGGGCAAAATTAAATACTCAATAGCTGGAGTCTGGTGAGCATTATAATAACGTGTAGGTGTTGTATCCATAATGTACATTGTGAAGGCATTGAGATGTGGTTTGATCGACATCTCGACAACTGTTCGTTAAGTTAATGGAGTGAATGCGTCCGATGCGTTTGTGCATCTCCCGACAATGTGTAAACACGGACCGAACACTGTAATGTAAAGTTTTAAATCCAATAGCTTTTATTATCAGGTTTATAAAGTAGAATTTAAAATGAACTATCCAATCTTAAATGATCTTTTTGTATCAGTGTTGTTAACTTGTAAACTACGTAATTTCAATTTGTAACTTTTGCGCTGTTATTAATGCAATTAGTACGTTCCTTCCAGTTAAGGACCTGTTTTATTAGACACACTAATGTATATAATAATAATATTTAAGTATGACAATATATATTTGTTATTTCAATCTTTACTACGGTTTTCTTTATTGAATATATAAAATCTGTGACTTAACGTTTATTGTTTTTCTCCACCTTTAATTTGAATACTCTTTTAAGTATCCATAAAAATGTTATTCTAAGTCAGGTTTAATTGAATCCGTAGCGATTCACGAATAGATTTTGTGCGGGGTCAAATACTTTGCAATAAATTTTATTACGAGAGCCATTTCAAGCTAAAAATTCCGAGAAGATCCAATTTAAGCCTCGCATAATGCAACGAGATGAGTATCGTGTCTCCTTTAGGTGGAATACTACGCCTTAAACCTTTGTCTGGATTTCAATGTTCAGTTCCTTATTGTGTGTTTAGTTGAAATACTCGTAAAGTAGTAGTGCGCAGTGTAGTTGACTGCTGTAGTAACAAACTAATATACAATTAGTGACTTTATTACTTACTAGCATCCTAGACATATCTGAGTACAATGTTAAAAGGCAATTACTTTATTAGAAAGAGGTAAAGTTTTGTGTTAAAAGTTTGGATAAAATGGGTGAAAATCAGTGTTCGGAAAAATTTACAACGATGGTTGATAATGACATGTTATTGAAATTATATTAATAAATAAAAGCTAAAGCATAGGGATCAGTTGGTAATTAATTACTGAAGAATTCAGCGATATCACATCCAACGTTATGAAGGGAATTGTTACTATTTTCTTCCTCTAAAAAATTAAATATTTTTCTTTTTTTTATAACTATTTCTCGTAACTTCCCAATTAAAACGAATTTTTTTAATTCTGCTATACACTGTTATCTTGATAGAGCTTCTAAAGCTTCCTTATGGAGAAAAGTAAAATTTGTTTACTACGCCTTAGTGTGTAAAGGTAAATACAGTATGCGATTTTATGATAGATTATAAATTACCCAATACACCAACTTGAGTGTCTAATATTTATTATCACACTAAGTATATTTGAACAAAACACGTTGAAAGTTATAATGAACGGTAACTGCAGTACGTCGTAAATAAATAACTGTTAACGTATCAATAAATACTGAAGTTATGTTAAATAAATGCTCTTTAGACAAAGCTTTATAAATTATTATTATAATGAATATGCGCGAATAGTTTTATATAACGAGATGATCTTTTTTTATCACATGTTGTTAAAAGTGTGTCATATTTTGCATTTTCGCCGAGCTTTTGCAACTTAATAACGCTTTGCACTTTATACCATTTTAGAAACGTTTAGATAACTTATATCATCTTTTAAACATTGTTAATTTGTGAAACACTGAAATTAAAGAATATACACTGATAATAAGACTCCTCAAAATTTTACCATCTATTTCAGCTTCATTTTGACCTTCTAAGGAAAAATAATGAGCACATTTGTTGAAATGTTATAGCTAATAATATTCAATCTCAGTAGTTATATCAGCTTATGTAGAATATTTTAAGCTTAAAACCAGCCCTTTTTATCCTGTAACACTAACTTTAATTCACAGAATTTTTTGCTGCAAAATATCAGTGTATTAAATCATGTAATTAAAAAAAGCCAAAGGAGTTGAGTTATCTTTATTTAAGATGGTTAATAACATATTGTAATAGCAGGCCGGCCATAAATAGAAACGATAAAATACAAAAGCAAATAAATGTAAAGGTGTCCAATGTGATGCATATCGGCCCACCACACGATACACTAGGGTTCAGAAATAAAACTAAAAGTCTAAATCGATGTTTATAATAATGATATATTAAGGGAACACACGCAAGACAATGCAGAAAATATTTGCAGTTCGGTTCACACGATTTTATCACAAAACCACATCAGATCAATATTGATTGTAGTTCTGCCAGCAGCTGGTTGCACCATATATTTAACATATAAAACATAAGAAAGATAAATTAATGTAATGTCAGAAAAAAATCATAAATTAAATTATTTACCAATTTAAATTAAATTGCTAAACAATTTAATTCATGATTTTTTAATTAATTTGTAGTAATATAAACGGGATAAATGTTATGTAATTGTCTTGTCCATCACCAGATTATCATCTCTCATAAATTTTATTCCAATTTAAACTGCTGTAGTACTTATAAGCTTGTGATAGGTTGATAGTGTGGCTACTATCTGCAGGTCGCCATACTTCGAAATCAATTAGTCATCGCCATTTTGTTCTTACTGCACCAATTTCAAAAATTCTTTTTTTGATAGGAAGCTACACTATTCCCGCGTGATATAGGTGGCTGTTTGTGGGTGTCTCATGACAGAGAACAGACGCTGAAGCGATGACCTATCGCCAGTTTGCCGAAGTCCCAGGACCAATGCAATGGATCAGTGTTTGCGGGTATCTCTTACCAAAGAGCAGACGCTGAAGCGCTATCGTCAGCTGTGCGGTCGTAGCCCAAAGACTGGTGCAATATACAGTGTTTGTGGGTGTCTCATGACAGAGAGCAGACGCTGAAGCGATGACCTATCGCCAGTTCGCCGAAGTCTCAGGACCTATGCAATGGACTGTTCCATTGAATGGAACGCTGGACTGAACTGAATGACAAACGCTGAGGATGGCCGCCGTAATAAGATATGAAGAAAAACAAAACGCTTGCGTGATCCAATTGACTGGTGGCGCCATCTAATTAATTTAATTCAAGAAAGTGAAACTAGTTATTAGTTGTAGTTACAGTATTAATTTTAATCTTCAACGTAATAGTCGCTTAACTTTCTTAACAACAATATGGGTATCAGTGGTCTTCTTCATTTCCACTTCACCGAACGATAAAGTCTGAATGCAAATGTTAGAAAGCCTTCTGAAGATATCAAAATCACAATACGTTTACATATAACTATTGAGGAGTTCTCTCAATTCCTCCAGGATTCCATCATGAAAAGAACTGGACCCATCTGTGACTATATCCTATCAAACATAAAAAGAAATTTCGAATTCTTCTTCTTCTTCATAAATGACGAAAAAAATACAAACGAATTGATAACCCTTTTTTTGGAAATCAGTTCATAAATCCTTTAAATAGCCTGGTGGGTTTATACATACAAAAATTCTTAGACTAAGGGTTCCGAACCATTAAAATTTCCATACAAACTTTCATCCTTTATTTCTATGTAGCCGTATTTTACGGACACAGCTCGACATAAAATTCACCCCCTATTGCAATCTTTTAAGGCATTTTTTTTAAATAAAATGTAGCCTATATTCTTATACATTCTTTAAACTATAGCTGTACCAAATTTTATCGAAATCGATTCAGCATACAGCATACAGCATACAGTTATATTCATATTTAAAATATTAGTGACGTCAGTAGAGAATACTAATATATTTTAATATAACGACATCTAGCGGCGAGTTATGCTGTTTAACCTACTTCATGACCATGTTCTAACCATTATTAAACCGATCATTACCTTTAAGACGCAAATCATGTTTAAAGAGCTCTTCTAGAACACAAACTCTTTTTACAACTTTTTGAGATTGTATCTTACATTTAATATTAAATCTCTCGTGATATTACTCGTATTTCACTATGCTAGTTCATATATAATCTACGAACTACTTACTCGTCAGACTGCCAATCCAATAAGCGTTAACAACATTAAACTTTTATATTATCTTAGTTTAGAAAGCATCCAATAGATGGCGTTGTATTAAGTTATTAGTGTTCGTTATTTTTTCTGACGATTGTTAGGATATGGAACAAAAGTAATTTGCTAAAAAATTCTTCTTCCGTTGGATAGATTATCTATCTATCATGCTGACGACCCATAAGAGTGGAGCATCATGCGGAAGAAGTCGCACGGGTCGGTTAGTATGTGTGTAAAAATTCAAAATTTTTCTTGCAAAATCCGAATGCACGTGTTGCGTAAGGTATTGTTCCGACACAATACAGTTTTTGTACCATACAAAAACAATCTCCTATTTTGGGTTGCTTTTACTTTCTTTCGGTATACTTTTTTTGCTAGCGTTGGATTGTTGTATCGTTGTGGATCAATTTTTCATTTTATTACAAAACTAGCTTTAGCCCGCGACTTCACCCGCGTGGTTTATTATGGCTAAATTACACAATTTCTTTTTAAATTGCCTATATGTTATTCTGATATATAAGATATATTACTATAAAGTTTCACCAAAACCTGTTCAGTGGTTTTTGCGTAAAAGAGTAACAAACGTCCATCTATGCATTCTCACAAACTATCGCAGTAGGATATTAATAGATTGTATAACTATTGCTTTAATAATTATAAAGTTCATATAAAAAAGCTTAAATGGCTTAGAAAGTTCTATTTCTCATAAGAAACAGATTTCTCTTAATATATAAGATTAATTATAACAAAAATATATTGTTTTCCTTAGTATTGGTCAGGTAAACAAAAAACAAACTTAATTTCTACGTTATTTCTTCATGTATAACCTAATACTAAATCTTAAAAATTTATGTGAGTACGAAGTGTCAAAAGCATGTAAAAGTCAAGTCAAATAATATACATTTTTTTAATAGATCATGTAAAAAAAGTATTTTTCCTGAGCCACGTCGATGCACTGATCCCTAGGAAAGCAACGGCACCGATACCTGCGTGCATTCCCACACTGTTCTTGCGTATATGTCTGTCTCTTTCCTTTTCATTCGATTTGTTTCACTGTCTCATCTGACGTATACACTTTCGACGTCATCTTTCACTCTCACTATCTGTCAGCAAGTATAAGATAATATTCAGATGAAACTCGATTTTTTAACTTTTGTCTGTTTTTTTATGAGAAAAAAATATCCAATACTGAAATATAGTCTTATAAAACTAATGATCTACCCTCGCTTTGTTGGTGTAACATAGCCAAAAATATTTTTTTAACTACAATACGGTATGTATATCTGAAAACCTTTCCTCACATGAATTATTAAGTTTAAAAAAAAAAATTTAATCAACCAACACTTCCAGATTTGTGCATTGATACAGTCAAACATACGAAAGCGTCTTTTTCAATTAAAAACTACTTGTGAGGACAACGTTTTACAAACACAATTTAAAGAGGAAGTAGAAGAAACTATAAAAACGTTGGCAAAAATAAATGAGTGGATATCCAGAGAAATTTTCAGAAGATTTTATTTAAAAAAACATCTAAAATTCATATTTTATTTATTTTTATTTAATACACGATATTAAATGCAAAAAATAATGGACAATTTCTAGATAAAGAAGCTTACTCTATTTTTCCATATACTATCAATGACGTAAATCTATCTCGATCACTTTCTTTACGTGAGAGAGAGAGATAGCAATACAACATAACATTTTTTGTTACTTTGGTAACATTACTTTCTTCTAGATCGCATGTGAGATACGTTGACTCCAATTAATTGGTGAAAGAGTGAGAGTGGACCTTAGTACCTACAGATAGTAGGAGTGTTATATTAAAAGACCTAGAAATATTTAAAAAATAGTTTTGGAATCTACTTCTGTGATTTTGATATTTTCAGAAGGGTTTCAAGCATTTGCATTCAGAATTTATCGTTTGATGAAGTGACCAGGAATTTT
>JAOPUB010000002.1:2201609-2212700 GCA_027564055.1 Neptis clinioides
AAGCTGGTGCGGGTCGCTAGTAGTTTATAACCTGGATTAGCATAAACACTACTTTTTATCCCGAAAATATTCCGGAGTGACGGAGTAAATGATAAAATATGTATACTGTAATAAGTCCCTAAATATTTTTATATTGTAACAATATACTTGGAGTTAGTTGGTTTTTGAAAAGTTTGCTATAGAACACTTCGGAAACGATTTGAGTTATCATTTATGATTTTTTGTGTATATTTTTAGTACTTAGAATATGTCAGTCATCGACTATTTTTTTTTACCTAAAGATGATAAAAATAAAAAACAAAGTCAGCATAGTTACATCATTCTTAACTTAACAATGGCTAGACCAACTTTGATGTAATTTAAAGAATCACTAGAGCTTTAGGATAAGTAAGTTTTTATCGTGAAAAAGTGTTTGAAATAGAGGATGGGAATTTGTATAAAACTCATAAAGCGATCAACTGTCATACAGCTCGACATGCACTTTTGTATGGAAAAAAGATTGAATATAGGGGATTAAAGTTTGTATGAGAGTTCCTCATATCTATATTCTAGTTCTAGCTATATGAGATGAACCCAGAAACACAAGTCACAAAGCCTTTATAGATCACAAAATACTCGTCTATTCAGTTTCATCTTGACATTTAACCATGTTAATATAATTATCGAAACATTTATGAAATAATTAATTATTTTTTTGTGGATTCACCGAGACAAAATCAGTATTGGTATTATAAAAATATTATTTTTACACACGGACGGACAGTGATGGATCCGTAACATGCTTGTCTTGTCTGTGATCCTATTCATTTAAATTATCTTTATTTAGTCACTATGATTCCATTTAAGTTTCATTTATTTTATTAACAAAACGTTTAAATATCATATTAATTTGATGATTTCATTGTATTCCTTTTAGAGTAATAATTTTATTTAAGAATGTAAGCAGTTAAGCATAGCACAAGAACATTTAAATTAAGTGTTTTATTTGTAACATGATGTGAAGTTCTAATAAATAATAATATAAAGATATAAATAAACTCAGTAACGAAATCGAAATTCTCTTTTATTTTCTATAACTGGAAGAAATGATATGAAGTACTTCGAAAATGTTCCTGCATTTGGACAAATTTGAGTCTTCAACCTCGAACGTAGACTAAACGATCCCTTACAGACGTAATATAGAAGCCAGTGAGAACCTTTTTGAGTATATTGAATGAATATAACCGAAATGAGTAGAATACGTACTTTGATCAAGATCATTTGTATTCTAAGCGAGGCCTTGATCAAAAAGTGAATACAATATTTTATTGCTCTGGTTATTTTATCATCTTCTATATAAAAAGGTTTTTCGATTCTGTGACTTTATACATGAATATAAAGATTTAGATTAAGGATTATTTAAATAGAATTGTAAAATTCTATTAATATAATATATATATATTGATCTAGATAATTATGGACGTGAAATAATTTAAATCCTTTTGAGTTTCGTCTTAATTTCGAGTAGTATAAATAATTATATTAATATTTGGACTTTTATGACCTACAATTACAGTAAGTAATCATTGTAATAAAAAGTATATTATTTTGCTTCATATTTTTACCTATTCAATTATTGGTGTACTACGAAATGTAATTATAACTAAATAAATAATAATTTAGGTATCGGAAATAATTAAACACGATAAATCAATAATCTAATTTAAGCTTTAAAAAATTTTATGGTAGACCATACCTAATTTTTTCATTTTTCTTGTTGATTGATGAGTAAAAAAATTGAAAATAATAATAGTGAAATAATTATATCGAAAATTCAAAAGGGTCCGTCCATTCATTTCCATTCATTAGGAGGAAGGGGTCATGCTGAATCTTATCTAATCTTTTTTCGGGGAAAAGGGGATCTCTACGAATATCACATAAATTTTTCCCAAAAAAAGTAAAATTGCGAAATAATTGGATTAAAAAAGATATCTTACAGATAGATATACTTAAAAATCTTAATGATGGGGGAAGGCTGTAATGTCATGTAATTAAAGGATTAACTGTGAGTCTAAAGAATTATAGACCAATGACTATATTAATTCTGTTTTTAACTTTGAACCGACATTAAAAGTGTTATAATGCGGTTTTCGTGTATAATAATTTGTAATCAACTGCAGTCAGCTTTACTGTGTGTTAGTAAATGAAAATATTATCTTTTAACATATTAAAATAACGCTTATTATTATTAACACAGCTAGCAAACACCGCATTTCATTTTTAAAAAGGCAAACCTTTTTTAATGGTTTGTTTGAATAGAAATAGTTAATTTTTTTAATTATAATATGGGCAATAAAATTGTTAAGGTATTTGTTGTTTATATTTTATTAGTACTCATCATTTTAAGACCAATACAGCAATACTTATACTTTTGATATCAATTGTAGCTATCCCTGGGGCTTTACACCCAACTGTAGGTCAAAATATTTCATAAACACAGTAGTAATATTCAGCATCAAGTTTACTTAATAAATTCACGTAATTCCAAAAGGAACCCTAAACTACACAACTTGTATTAATGTTTATTGTATGAAGTCACTACACGAATGTCTGAGATTATTCAGGTTAAAGGTTTTTTTGTCATATTTCTACTTTTTAAATTTTTTTATACAGGTATCAGTTAAGAATTTGGCTTGTTAAAATTCGAGAACGTCTGGACCAATTTGTTTAGTCTGGACCAAATATCATTTTTAAAAGATTTGTGGACGTCCAGGGAAGGTTTAAAAGGTTAGAAATACAAAATTAATTTTGATACAATTCGGCGGAAAGCAAAACGTGACCCGTCAGCTAGTTATTCAATAAATAAACAATTGTTCTTTAAGAAATCTGTTGAAAATCCAACAAATTAGCTACCATAAATTAGAGGCTTTTCTCCAAATTATTTTAACCCTAATAATCGCTCCAATATTTCATTGAGGGCCAATTTGGGTTGGCCATTTAAATCTGTCGTCTTACAGTGTTACTGTAACGACTGTGCGACCAAAGGACCAAGCACTTTTTGTTCCCAAGATTAACGACAAAGTATGGGTCACAAAAAAAGCGTCACCGAGTACGGAAATTGCCAAAACTTCGTGTCGAAGCCCGAAATTTTCTTGTTCTAAATGTCGTCGTAAATGAATGATGGCTCTTTTAAAATCGGGAAAGAAATTAGGAACAGACGTTTTTGGGATTACGACTTTGGTAACAACTTGAAAGTCAAGTTTTTTATTTTTCCAAATGACCCGGATGGTTGGACTTGCACGTTGGTAATGCTGTTTCTTTGAGTCTTTTGATCTAAGCTATAAGTATGAATCTGTCTATTTATTTAATTTTCTTGAAGTACTCGAATTATTTTATTCATTTTATAAATCAATCATTAATTCATTCAAAGTTGATATAGAACACTACAAAATGTCAATAGGCTTTATTATTTGGGTCAAGTAATGTATCTGGATAACAATCTCCATATATAAATCGCTTATTTCACTTAAAATTGATGACTACTGTTTCGATAGCTCCGCGGTAGTTTGACGAGTAATTTTGTAGACTTATAATAATTAAATATGAGTTAGTGATATTTATTAAAGTATTTAAATATTACAGCTGCTAATTTAGCTAGCTACAAATGGAAATTAATATCTTATCGTGCTTAGCTTTTTTTAGTGCTGAAGTTATAGAATGAAAAATAAAACAAAATATTATGTCACCAAGATAATAACTGCTCATTATTTTTTCAACTGCTATATGTTTTATTAAATTACAAACACAGAAGTAATAGCCCATTATAAAAATGAGCGTTATATCGATTATCTTTCCATTCATCTCACTCGCTCATGAATCCAATACAAAGTAATGAGTGCGTATCGTTGACATAACAGCGAGAATTTTAATTAATTTTTAATTTGCGCCTAGGGCGTGTGTCGTGAGTTGCGAACTCCGCAGTTCAATTCATCCGAGCACGCGCGACGTGACAGCCCTGACAACTGAGATAGGATCTATAAATATGGAGATACTTATATCACGTATTGTGGGTATTCCCTAGCTGATTACACATTTTCTATTTAAATATATAAAAGACGAACAAATTACTTTGTTATATTTATCAACTCCCATACTCTAAATCCTCTATAAAAGATTCTGAAACAGTTGGCTTATTGCCAACATTAAAGCACTTAATGACATAATAACTATTATACCATCCAAACAGATGATATAATGATGTACTGATTTTCATAATAACACTCCTTCTGTATTCTTCTGCGCAAAGGATTTTGAAACTGTTGGCTTATTGCCAACATTAAAGCACTCATATAACATAATAACTATTATATCATCCAAACAGATGATATAACGATGTACTGAATTTCATAATAACACTCCTTCTGTTTCCTTCTGCGCAAAGGATTCTGAAAAAGTTGGCTTATTGCAAACATTAAAGCTCTTAATGACATAATAACTGTTATATCATCCAAACAGATGATATAATGATGTACTGAATTTTATAATAACACTCCTTGTGTTTCGTTCTGCACAAAGGATTTCCTCAACAGGCAGTCACATACATTATTACTGCTCGATTCGTGGTATGCTGCGTGAATAAAAAAAAAAAAAACATTGTCATCCAAGCGCGTTTTACTACCAGAATGCACCGTGAAAAATTCTTGAATCGAATTCTCGTCTTTTTTCTTCGATATTTTTATAATTCTGTTTACAAAAAAGTGAGTGATTCAAATTTTAACAGCACACCGCAATACGTGAATCGTACAAAACTTTGATAATAAATGCAAATAAAAAGTCTCGTATAATAGTGTATTATAATGGATATCAAACCATTATTATAAAATAGTTGCATAAATAACTATTAATTTCTATAGTTAAATAATCCTTCAAATAAATCAAAGTCTAATCACTACAATCTATCTCAATATACAAAAACAATAGTTACATGTTGTACAGTCAAAGGCCTTAGATAAATCATAGAATATCCCAAGTTTTAAGTTTATCCTTTGTGACTCTACTTCGTGAAATTATCATTAGGGTAGTTTAATTTTCAAAATTGGAACACTTATTAGTAAAAAATGGTGGGTTTTTTTCTGATACAATTCCCATTAATTCTACTCAAACAATTTCTAATGATTCTACACCTATTGTTACAACAATTTCAACTTCTGATTCTACACTACCTGATCGAATTACAAATCCTCGTGTTAGTATTTCAAGAAATCTCCTTTCGATAGTCAATTCTAATGGAAATGTAGGTAGATGATGGTCTTAATTCAATTAATTTTGAATAAAGTTCAATTTATAATCCATTTTGAGAGAGGATAGCTCAAATTTTCAGTGTTAAGTGTCATTAGCAAAATTCTTTGATTCCTTAGCTATCCAGTGGTGTAATTGAATGTTGTATGGAGCTGATAGATATGTATCTGCAACACCAAACTCTATCGCATTATTTTGTTATCAATCTTTGCCTTCTGTAGAAACTATTATTTAGAAGTGTTTACTCATTTAAATATTTAATTACATGAAAACCAAAAAAAAAAACAATTATAGTTTAGGAATAAACGGATAAACAGACAGAATCAGAATAAAACATATTTTGTGCTCTGTTGTAACTTTTACTACAAAACATGTATAATTATAAGTTCTCTACATAGTGTTGTTGCTTTGTCTATCAAGACGTAACAACGATTGTATATGACGGGGCAGGATGGCCGGATTTTGTACAGGAACCCGGGAAGTGGTCTGAGCTCAAGGCTGCATTTCCACCAGAGATGTGCGAGAAAATAAAGTCACTTCATTTAAAACTGAGTGTTGTGAAGTTATCTTGCACTTATGTCGTGGAAATGCATGAAAGTGAAAGTTATAAAAAAATAAATTCTTACATATATATTATCAAGTCGAGTCGGATTGGTTATGCACAGGAGTTTTTTTCTTATGGTAAATAAATGTCAAACGAGCGGACAGCTCATTTGATGGTAAATGGCCACCAATAAGATGAGATGAGGAATGGTAAGTCTGGCCTAAATGCAGAACATGTTAGGGACACTTTGCGGTCGGATTCACATTGGTGTTGTAAGGCACTCGGGGAACAGATGGGTTACTCCCCTCTTTCAAGATGCACTCCCAGCGGCAGAAGGGAATTGTATTCTAACCAAACTAATCTAACTTTCAGTTAAAAAGAATGGTTGGATAGTATGTACTGTAAGTAAACATTTTTGTTTCAGATTTCTCGGTTTTCAAGTGAAGACGAGAACCACATAAATAAAAAGTTGCCCAAAGAGTTGTTGCTGAGGATATTGTCATATCTGGATGTTGTCTCATTGTGCAGATGTGCTCAGGTAATAACCAGCTGTCTTATTTTAATCATTTATTATTTAGACAGAAAGGGGTCTTGAATAGTTTGGTGTCATTCAGGTATTATGTAAGCGGGACTTTTTTAATTTTTAACCCTCTCAGTCTTGTCTACAAAATTCCTTTATAATATTAGTATAGATTAATCCAACAAATTTAAACTTAAAGCCATCGAACGAAAATCCAAAACCAATAATACCAACACTCAAAGGCAAACGATTACAAAGACTGCTGTAATATCCGCGTATTAAACTCATAAACGCTAATCGTATGCAAGATTCAATAATTCTGATCCTGTTCACTACAATACAATCAGAAACTGCAGCAGTATACCAATATCAGCAACCGAAAATGCTATTTATTGCTGCTGATGTAGAGAATATTTTGGCGCAAACGAATTTGACGTGTGAAGCTTTAGCTGTCGGATCTAATATGGCCACACTTGAATCCTATCCAAACGCACTCGACAGGTTTGGCAACGAAACACGCGGATTAATTTCCTGCCGACCTCGATGTGATTGGCAAAGCCTACGGGTGGACCACTAAAAGCCTTTAAAACTGCTTTGAATGATTAATATTGCTTCTGTTGGTGCGTCGGTGTAGTTCAAGCTTGGACTGGGATTAGATGTGTCTGCACTAAATAAAACAGTCAATATCATAACAAAATACTTGTCAGGGCTTTTGAATGGCTTGAAGTCTTCTAAAACAACCATTTTCAAAATTAACGCCATTTCAAAATCTTCATAATAGACAATTATTTTTGAACTTTATACATTTTTGAATCTAATTCAGGTTTCTGACTCATCTGGAGGCTGGTTTCGGTTAACTTGTCCTGGCATCCTCCCCTACGTTAGGTGTTAGGTAAAGCAAGCCCATAGGCGGGTTTTTTACGACGGGACGGTTTACCGTATTCGGAGTATGTGCCGTGGTGTTTACAGTGGAATGCTAACGCGATTCTGTGGCGCCTCACGTACGGCACGGTGGGTCGTAGGTTTTAGTGGGGTAGTCTGGCACTTATCTCTTCGAGTCCCACATAACCTTTAAAGCGAAAATAGCATCTCCCACGTTAGAAAAAAAGTCTTTAGGTTCTTGGACATGATCATGAAATTGACTCTCTTTCATCCGATGGTTTTAATGAGGTTAAGTCTTCAAATCAATATCACAGTACTTGAATACATTGTTACTATTGTAAACTTAATTTGTAATTATAATTCTAATTCTGTACTTCTATCACAAAGTGATTTACACATGCTGTTCAAATGTCTTTGAATTCTTCCTCATTACCATCTCACGTAAAAGATACAGGAAATTTTCTTTTTGTCTTATTAATTTACCTCACAATATTTTCGAGTACAACGTTTTAATATAAAAACGTATAGTTATTTTGCTTCATAGCAACCGGGACAAAAAGTTGAAACGAATTTCGTTGAAATTACAAAGCAGAAATATTATCTGTATTTTTCGACTTGAAATCATACTGTTTATGAAAATCAACACTAAAAGGTTTTTTCCCCGTGACGAACAGCTTAGAAGACAATTCCCCTCTACCGCTAGTAGAGTATTTCATAAAAGGTGAGTTATCTAGTACAACTTGGTGGGATCTATTCCCCTATTAGCTTGCAACCGGCATGAGAATGCGGCCGCAAAGTGTCACTGACATGTTCCGTTCGAGCTGCATGTGGGTCAGAGTTACCCTTCCCATTCACATCCCGTTGATATCATGTTTCTGGTAGACTTTGAGCTCATACTTTCGAAACTGTAGTACTCTTCTCTTTATTCCTCTTCCTTCAAGGTGGCAACGCATCGCCAGGCAAGGCACAAGTTTTCTTGACAAGTGTCTATCTTGCATCAGGTAGACCGTCTGCTCGTTTGTCCCTTATTATCATAAAAAAGACCTTCATAAAAAAGACCTTCAGACCATGTCAGGTAGGCCTGAATATATGTTTTTTATACAGAATAAATTTTCAATATAAACAAAGAATGTTTCACTATTTTTCCCCTTAAGTAAATGCCGTTTCTTTCGTTAAATGTTGAACAATTAAACATTTCCATGACCTTGTACAGCTGCCAAATAATAACAATAGAGCAATCTAAAATAAGATTTATTTTGCACCCACTTAGTATTTTCTCGAAACTACCCTAAAGAATGGTCAAGAAAAAATAAACTTACTAGTTACGAAGATTGATCATCGGAGCTTCAAAGGGCCGATGTTTGTTGAAAAGATTTTATATAACAAGACAATAACTTGATGCTATTGTTGGAGTACATTTACATAATTCTGAAATATATTTGCGTTTGTATTAACTAGTATACGTTTTATAGCATACATTTAGTAGTTCTTTGATGCCAGAAGTAGTTATGAAGCGATATTCGATCTTGATATTAATAAATTTACGAGCTTTCTGATACATTGTGTTATTACATTTTAATTTGATAATACCTAATTATATGTATTTTGCTATAGGTAGTATATAGAATGTGAATCCAGCCACAAAGTGTCTCTGACATGTTCTGGTCGAGCCGTATGTGCACCAGACTTACCCCTCCCCTTCTCATCCCGTTGATGTTTTGGTTCTGGTGAACTCTGTGTTCACACTTAGGGTCCGCCGAAACCGTAGCATCCTTCTCTTCGTTCCCCTTCCTCCCTTCCTTCAAGTTGGCTCCACATCGCCAGGCAAGACGCACTTGTCTTGAAAAGTGTCTATCTTAAATAAGCGATGTTTATGAACGATGGTGGCCACTCACCATCAGGCGAGCCGTCTGCTAGTTTGCCCCTTATTTATTATTTAAAAAAAACTATTACTCTTCATGAAACTATCTAACCATGTGAACGAATAGAAAAGTCTACCTTACTCTCTACCATACTGGAAAGCGTTTTCAATGTTAATATAGTGAATGATAATCCAATAGTTTATGCATCAAAATAATATTTCTAACGACAAGTACAAGTGATAAATGTTAATTATCATGCTGAAACAACACTGATTTGAGTTAACGTTGGTAGCACTGATTTGAACGCTACATTCTGATTGGTGCAAAATATCACGCGATCGTCAGTGTGCCAACACAAAGATAAAAACTAACCAAATAGATATGCCGTCATGACAGAAATGATTATTATTCTATCACAAGTATTCTAGAAGTAACGCTGAAGGTCTCAGTCTAAAGTATACCCACCAGGACTGATATTAAAGTAGCCAGGACGTCATACTGCTGGTCTGCCTATAGACCATAATTAATTTCTCTTCTTTAACTAATATAAGGTAATTCACTCTATGGAATCACTCGTCAAACTGCCTCTGAACTATACAATACAATACACAAGTTATAAATCAGTGCTCCTAATCTAATAAACCTTTTTTTTAACAATTTTTTGATCTTTTACGACAAAGTTGAGCCAAATCCTCATAAAAAGTATGAAATTTCATCACTATCATTACCTATAAAGATACAGCCTTTAATAAATCCGTGGCCCCTTCCCAATCCCCACCTGTGAGCCCATGAAGGGTCGCCACTCGTAAAACTTATGAATTATGGGAAAAAAACATTTGAGGGAGACGAAGGAACTAGATACACAGACAACAATGTGTCAGGTAGTTATATATAGATCACTATGTTCAATCCAAGCTTGATAGCAAATGTTTACTATCAAAGCGTATCCTAGCAACCAATAACAGACACATGTTCCAAAACTTTTTTTCATATCTGATTAAATTTAAACATGAACAAAAAAAAACATATTTCTGATGAAGAAATGAATGAATTAATTAATATAAAATTATTTAATAAATTACTTAATTTTTAATTAATGAATAACTGAACGAACGAATAAACGAAAGAACGAATGAAATAATGAACGAATGAATGAACGAACGAATAAAAATGACTAAATGAACAAATGTATGAACGAACGAACAAATAAAGGAACGAACGAATGAATGAATGAACGAACGAACAAATAAAGGAACAAACAAATGAATTAATGAATGAATGAACGAACGAATAAAAATGACTGAATGAACAAATTAATGAACAAATGAATGAACGAACGAACAAATAAAGGAACGAACGAATGAATTAATGGATTAATGAACGAACGAATAAAAATGACTGAATGAACAAATGAATGAACGAAGGAACGAATCAAAATGACTGATGAACAAATGAATGAACGAAAAAACGACAAATGGAGAAACGAACGAATGAATTATTCAATTCATGAATAATTAATATAGAATTATTTAATAAATTAATTAATTTTTAATTAATAAATAATCGAGCGAATGAAGGAACGACCGAACGGATGAATTGATGAACGAACGAATAAAAATGACTGAATGAACAAATGAATGAACGAACGAAAAAATGAATTAATGAATTAATGGATTAATGAACGAACGAATAAAAATGACTGAATGAACAAATGAATGAACGAAAAAACGACAAATGGAGGAACGAACGAATTAATTAATAAATGAATGAATTATTATTTGTTCAATAGAAAGAACGAATGAACAAATGAATTAATGCTGAATAAACAAATGATTGGATGAATGAATGAATGAAGGAGTGGACTAACGAATGAAAATGACTAAATGAACGAACGAATAAATTGATATATGAACGAATAAGCGAAGGAACAAGTTAATTTTTTCTACAACACAGAATATCAGACTAATGACAATTGGGTTTTTGAAAAAAAAATTATTTATTTTTTT
>JAOPUB010000002.1:2226672-2241225 GCA_027564055.1 Neptis clinioides
GTAATTTCTTTTGCGATATAAATCTATAACCTTAGTGTGAAATTTTAGATTTATTATTTTTTTAAGTGTAAAGTGTCCAAAGATACCAAAGTAGTGATAATATTTCCGTCCATGATGAAAATTTACTTATGAATCGGAGTCTGAGGAACAATTACGATTTCACTAGGAGCTCAATGAGAAGCATCAACGATAGTGAAATAAACTCATACCAACAACGGTGTATCGATGATGTAACTCGACGATCATCTATGATATCCCAAAGGACTCCTTTCGATTATGATCCTATGTTAATACCGAGAAACAGAAATAGTTTGCCGGTATATGAATATAATGCAGCCTTAGGTTCTTCACAAGATTTAAAGAATGATCTCATCTTCTACATATAGCATACATCAAGAAGTACTTCAAGCCCACCGATTGAGCAATTATGTAAGCTCTAATGAGTCTGGCTATGATAGTGACGGTAGACCAACGGATGAACACACAAATCATTCACCTCCGGTATGTTCGTCTAATACAAAAAGTTCGTCAAATAACACAAACGGAGAAATGACACACAGCACATTTTCGAGACAGTTGAGTTTGAATCATAAGATAAATGTCAGCAGAGTTCAAGTTCCAACAAGGAGAAGTTCTACTCCATGTGCGTTATTTCCCGTTGATAAAAATACATCTTATGAGTATGAAAATGAAAACAGAGACTATAATAGATACAAAAGTGACGTAAATCAACTTATTATGATAGACTATAATGATGCTAAACCACCTCCACTTCCAAAGAAAACAATCAATAAAAAAATACCATACATTTACAAAACAATAACTCTTGACGAACGAGTACAAACCAGAAAAATTAAATTGTTACAATCACAGTTAGTTTCTGTTGATCATTCTTCTACGCCAAATTTAAGTGAAAACTTGTTAAACATTTCTGAAGAATCAATCAATGTGCAACAAATTCAAGAGACAGATATTCTTGGCAGAGGTCCCTGTACGAAACGATTCAGAAAGATTAGATTATTAAAATCTCGACTAGATGAGAGCCTCGGAGTATATTTGGCGCAACATAGAGTGGAATTCGACAGCAGTGGTTCTAATTATGAAATACGTTATATCGTTGTAAAGCTTGATTTTGATGGTATAGCTCATAGAGACGGAAGGCTTCGAATAGGAGACGAAATAGTCAATGTTAATGGCAAAGTCTTAAGAGGATTGTCTTCACTAAGAGATGTTCAACATATTGTCAATTCTTGTTCAACTGAAGCAGCCGTTGAAGAAGGTGCCTTTTTTCAGAGATACCAAGTTGATCTTGTCATGGCACATGATGAAATATCTCCAATTATATTAAGTCGTATTATTAATAACCAACATTGTGAAACAAGCCCTATGCATTCTATGTCAAGTGTTCCACCGGATATCATATCTCAAACAATGCATAAACCGCCATCTTCTAGCCAAATTGTAATCGAAACTCACTTTCCGAGTGAACATCAAAGGCATACGCATAATGTTAATGGAGATTCGAGTAATACATGCATGGATAAAGAAGAATTGAATAGAAAATGTGAAGTTGGTGTTCAAGTGAACAATAGCCTATTGTTATCAAGTCAAAAAAGTGACGACGAAAAATTATTAGAACGAAATTCTTATACACAATCTCACCCCTCCCTTCAAAATATCACGAACATAGAAATTTCAATGAGATCATCTCCTACCATGAGACACACAAATAATAATAACAACTACCGCCCTATATCTCTTCACAGTTCTCGGCCCCAACCATTGATTGGTCTACCAGTTTGTAATGATAACACCAATAATGAAATTAAAGAAAACTCTCACTATATAAAAAATACTCAAAGACTTTATCAAAACAGATCATTTGAAAGCATACCAGAACAGTTGAGATGTCATAGCCGCAGTAGAGTTTTTAATAGAGTTGGATCTCAAAGATGTTCACCTAATTATGGACCGCACGTCTCTCGACATCAAGAACATAATAATAGCTCCGAAAATGTACATATTTCTCATAATACTCTACATAGAGCTGAATTTTGGAAAGGCTCAGGTCAAAAAAGTCTCGGATTTAGTATTGTCGGAGGAACCGATTCCCCGAAAGGACAAATGGGAATATTTGTTAAGACAGTTTTTCCAAATGGTCAGGCGGCTGATAAGGGAACTATCTATGAAGGTAAATAAGATTTAATAATTAAACAAAATTTTAACGCCGAAAAGTATTATTATTTTATTTATACTTTCAAAACATTTTAGGTGACGAGATCTTGTCTGTTAACAACGTACCCACGCGTGGACTAAGCCACGCTGGAGCCATATCGTTGTTTAAACAAGTCAAAGAGGGAAAAATAGAATTGACGCTTTCAAGAAGAAGGTATGATATCGAATTTATTAACACAATATACTTATTGGAAATTGTAGGACGATTATAATTTAAACAATTATTTACAGAGCTCCTAGGTCAAGATCTGTGGAACCTCTCGGCAATTTTCGATGTGACACCAAAAGAGATTAATGCTAGATGCGCCCCAAAGACAGTGAAATATGTTTTAAAATTTAGTGCAATAACGTTTATTTTACTTTACTATTTGGCCAAAGGCGGAACACATTTTTTACTATTTAGAGTTATTTCCTAGATTTAAGTAAGTACGCGGTATTATGTAACACTATTGATACGCGAGTAAAGGTGGACATTTCTGCTTCTTTAACCTTCTTGTTCATGTTGTTTACTGTGGCTGAAGTATAATATGTTAATTAAATATCAGCTTTGTTAAAGTATATTGTATATATTATGCAAGCGCAACGCTTTATTCTTACTTCGGTAGATATATAAACAATTAGTCATATTGCATCGATATTCTATGTGAAATGTTGATATAAGTACTTTTTAATGTGAATATGATAAGACTGTATGTAATATCTTCTCGGTCATAAGTTCTCGTCTTAGGTATGTTATAATATATTATGTTAATTATAATATCCCGTTAGGAATGCTAGATCTCGTTACTCGCTGTAATTGTACGTATTCCACTAGGTGCTAAAATATGTTTACCTTAATTTATATCTTGATGATTATCTTTACAGAACTCATGACTTTAATCTTAAACATTGAATAGACTGATAATTCGATTTTCAATATGAATAATAATTGTTTGTACCTATATTCACAACCAAAGCTTAGTCGTAACGTGGGTATTATTTAAATCATTTTACGATGAATATCTGTAGTCACAGTTCGATCGATGGCAGCGAATGTACTCCGTCCAATTAAATTGTTTAGAGGGTCAATTAATTTTTTTATATCAAACTTTGGCAACACTTTTCTGGCGACATGTTTTGTGACTTAATATTAAGGGAATTGAATCGAAACCATCCAAATAACGAACGAAATTAAACATATTTTTAAGAGGAGAAATTCAAAATCAGTATTGATAAATTGATAATAATTATAATATTATGTAAATAAATTGTTAAGACGCCTCCCAATGCTTCCACATTTTTAGTTGAAAATAAAACATTTATGAATTAAACATCTTTTATTTCTTTAGTTTTAACATAATAATATTATTAATAAATAACTAAATATTATAAATAAGTAATTATAAATTATAATTATAAAGAGACATCGAAAATGCACTGAATAATACCATATAAATTATTTATTTAATATCGCATAAAATAGCAACTCCTCTAAGAATCCAGTGATCAGGATTTTTAAGAGTAGGGAGCCAGAGAGGAGTTATGAAGGTTAGATCAGTGCGACATGGTTTCTTATAGACCGGGCACTAGAAATAAAATATATTGTATTTATCCAAAGAGAACTACAAAAACGAACATAAATATGTTTATATAACAAATGGTTTAATTATAAACATTATATTTTAACTTTTCTAAATAATCCCCCTTCATATTGCATATTTTTGGATTACAGGTAGTAATGTAGATTCCAAATTCAAATTTGTCTATGTAAAGTTCTAATTTTGAATCTATAATCCAAAGATTTTGGAAAATGAAATAATAAAAATCGGTAAGACCAAGTATCAAAAACGATTGGATTGAATTATACATACACTAATATTGAATTTCGAATATAATTAATCCATAATAATATATTTTGGATTGAGATTGTTTATTAATTTCGGACGAAAGTACTAAAATTGATTTGAGAAATCACTATAGTCATGAAACACACTGATACGAGGTAAAATACCAAAATGTGAAAAACCATTTGCTTGATATCTTACAGATTACAGAGAATGAAATAGTGTTGTCAAAAATATTACCTGATAAAGTTTAGGATCCTTAGGTGCAGTTGAATTAATCGCATATATGTGCACAACAGGTAGAGGAGTATATAGAACCTTTAATATTGACTCGCCAAGACGTTGATTACGACGATCCCAACCAGCACCATCCAGAAATAAGCCGTGAACGAAAACACCTTCCTAAATGGCCCAATTGAAATACACTTTTGCATTCTTAAATTATTACTACAAATAGATATTTAAATAACAAGATTGTTGACATACTGCAGGCGGTGCTTTAATTTCTTCATAGTTAGATTTAGTAACATCATTATGCAAGGAGACCATGTCCAAGGCCCAACCTTTATGAGCTCTGGTTACTTCTTGTCGCATCGCCGTTAAGAATCCTTTAAAAATTATCAATTTTTAAAACTAGTTCACTAAGTTTATTGCGTTTGAAGGCAAAGTGACTATCTGTTATTTTTAACAGAGACATAGGAAAGTTGCTTTCGGATTTTCTTTTTAGAAAATTAAGTAATTATCTAAATTATATACTGACTAATAACCTTGAGGATTAAAAAATCCAGTCATCCAAAACGAGAAAGGTCGGGCTTGGAAGCACCAGGTGGAGAATTGAATGTTACGCTCTAAAAACTCTGTAAACCAAAAACCTAACGTTGACGACGACCATGAACCCTTCTGCCAGATATTCGGCACTTTCGCGTCGTAAATATTATCGAGAGAATCGCGAAGTGCCTGTTGAAGAATAATAATAGTATTATTAAAAAATAGGTATAGCACGTGTAAAAAAACAATAAAAGTAATCCTATATGTTCTGAGAAATTTAATTATATCAACCTGTCAAATAAATAAATGGTTTAAATGAAATGCAGAGCCATATTTTACGCAAGGAAGTGCGCAATTAAAATACCTCATTCATAATAATTGTTCCGTCTATAGCGAGCAGTAAATCTTTAAGAGTAGTTCGCACTAGTGATATTACTTTCTGCATTCTGTCAATTTCCTGTCGCAGGAATATCACCATGGAATTCAAGATGCCATAATGTCGCAATCTTAAAAAATAAAAATATTTATTTATAAAACCCATGGGAATTTAAAAAGGCAATAAATTTTGTCGCCGTCTTTTGGGTGATCGTTATTTTTATTGTTACTTTTTGTTGTACAATTTTGATTTGAAAAAAATTGATAATAATAAATAAATGTTACAAGTTAAAATTTACCTTTCTTTTACTTCATGTGGATCAAAATTAGGTGGTACTTTTTCTAACATCTCCTTGCTTTGCCTATAAACAGATGCTTCGCGAGTTTCTCCACCACCTGAACTAGATTCTTTTGGCTGGATTGATAGAATTGTATCTAAGAGATCCTGAGTTTTATTTCTTTGATATCTGAAAACAATATTATCAATTTAACTATATAATAGAAATAATTTAATACAATATATATATATACAACTAACGTAATATCAGCATTTGTATGTAAGCCGTAAGCTTGCGGTGGATCAATAGTCTTCATCTTCTCGATTTCTTCAATATATTCAGGTATATTCTTATACTTCATGATACCATAGTTCTTATAAAATTGGAACTCTTCCGAAAACAATTGCTCGGTGAACCACACTTTGCAAAATGTTCCAAGCAAGCGATTGTCATAATCATCCGTAACTCTTCCACCATATTGGACAGCAGAAACCATGTACCTAAATATTCATCACCCAAAACTCTTTATAGAATAATGTATTAGATAGTAAAGTGTCCATTTAATCCATTTTCATTGATATAAACGTATCCATTACCGTACTGTAGTCCAGCTAACATTCTGTCCAGGTTCCAGCGCATCCAAATGATTCTGCACAAACATACATGAAGCCAACCAATCAGCTGAATTAAACTCGTAAGGAATATTCCAACCCAAAGGTCCAAATTTACGTCTTTCTTGTACAACGGTATGAAGAAATGAAATCGTATAAATTAGCGGTAAATAGAATGGACTATCACTATAGTCTAGAAAATCTTGGCTCATAGAGTCATATGTCCTCATCAAGCCAGCTTTTATTCCTAAGAAAAAAATGAGATGAATAAACGATAAAATTTAGGTAAAAAAATAATACGTTTAATGTAAAAGGCAATAATATATAGAAAGACCTGATGGCGGTTTGCAAGTATACTTTATTGACATTTGTAAAAGTGTGATTGGAAATTTGTCATGAACTTCTGTTGTTATCCACAATCTAAAAAGACAAGTTAAGTTTCTTTAAAAAAATAAGTTAAAATATTTTTATATTTTACTCGAAAATGATATGGAAAGGCAGGGAAATAAGAAAGCAATAAAAATAACCTGAAAGTTTCATGAATTTTTTCCGGTTCTTTCTCCAATTCGCCAAACTGCTCCATTACCTCAACCATGTAGTCTAAACCTAGATGGCAATTTTGAAGTAGCACCCACAATCCCTATTGAGTGTAAAATGAATATTAAAAACAATTAATTAAACTGCCGAAAATCTAAGAAAGTAGCGTGTAATGAGTTTGGAACAAGTCATCTTAAAAAAATTAAAATTACTCTGTCTTGTTATTTTCTTATCTGAAAATCATTTGTCATTAATTATTCGTTATTATAACTTATCTTAAAATATTTTATAGTAATTAAAAATAATTATAAGATATGCTGATTATTGAAGCGTATGCATACTAACGATTCTCTTAACACGGGATTAAAAATTTCTTACCTCTTTCAATGCTCGGTCTATCAATTTTCTAGCATGAACTTCTTGACCTTGTCCCATAGATATTGAAGAACAAAGGCATTCCAGCCTTTTTGCAGTTGTCTCGATGGATGGCGTAGGATCCGAACCCATTGATAGAAAACCAATTAGGGGAACCAATGGACGTGATTCTATTACCATGTGCTATAAACAATTATATTAATAATCGAATTATTTGATTATTTTATTTTTATTTAAGTTTGTTAGTTTACCTCATAATTCACAATGACAGCTTCAGAGAATTTCGAACCCATAGAATGTATTACGTACTTTCTAAAAATAAATTAGATTAAAGTCGATAAAAGCCTCTCGGAATTAATTTTTAACAAAAGAACTTCAGCCAAATGGAAAAAATAAGATTGTTAAATTTAATTATATGTAAAAAAAAGGAATGTAACGTCAACTGTTGTAGTAATTAAACCAAAGTTAAGAAATGATATTCTATTAATATTTTTCTTAGAATTGTAAAATTATAATTCACTTGACTTACAAGCTTTGTGCCAAAGCTCGATCGGGACACCATGATCGAACCACTAAAAGTTTTCTAAAAACATCGAGAGTATGATATCCATCAGGCAATGGTTCATCTTCAGGTGCTTCTTTGTCAAACCTAAAGGAATCATTATTTTCAATAGAAATATCATAACTGAGTTTAAAATAGTATATCGCAAAGTAACATACCAATTTTTCCAGCCTTTTTCATTGTTTGTGACTTGCTCTAGTATATTAGTGAATTGCCTTAGACCAGCGAGTTGTACTAAATTCAGCCAGGACATGTCAGTTATCCATTTAAATGGTTTTGGAGGACAAGCGTTCAAATCTAATGCAGCACCGCCTACACAACCCAATTTATAAAACACAAGTAAATAATTATAATAATTTATTGAGTATCGCTAAAGTAAAACTAAAAAATTTTAACTCTATCGTATCATGCGATATTTAAATAAAAAAGAAATTCAAATTTCTTACCTTTTATTAATGTTTGGAATTCATCATATGAAACATATTCTCTTTGAAGATCTATTTTTAATGTTAATAGTAACGTGAAAAGATATTTATGTTTTTCGTAAAACCCTCTACTTATATATTTCCATACATCAAAGGTCTAAATAAAATACGAGATAAAACGTATTAGAAAATCATTTAAATGAAATATTTAGAATATTAAAAATTGTATTTACCAAATATTCTATAATGAAAGCAATTCTCTTAAACGTGATAGGGCTTTGAGGCGATCTTTCCATTGAAATATCAAACCTTTCTAAAAATTGAGCTAATGAAGTTTGATACATATTGCACACTAGGGACATGTTGCAAATTAGGAAATAAAGAACAGAGCCACGGGTTGCCACTGGTCTAAATTCTTCACGAGCAATATTAATCTTCTGTTCAGTTTCTTTTGCTCCCTCTAATTTTTCTCTAACCTTTAAAAAAATTACATACGTGTTGGAAGTTTCTAAAAATATCATAATGAAAAGCTTTAAACAATTTGAATTTAACATTTGAAGTAATATACCTCAGTAGCAGTAGCCTTTGTAATATTTAACACTTGAATCAAAGATACATCTTCTACCAAGGATCCTTGTATTGTGGTCAATTTATGTAACAGATTCCCTTCCAATTCTTGCATTTTACGTCTGTTTGCAGTTACATCCATGATCAATTGGGTTCTTTCTGCCTCCATTTCCGCTTTTTCGGTTAATATTACTCGTCCCAGTAACTGATCTTCTAGGCCTTCAAAATTAGTATTAGTTAAATATTTGTTAAATATTCCACAGTACTAATACTATACTAATAATTTTCCCTTACCCTGCATGGTAACCGTAAAATCTATAATAGAAGTTCTAGCAGATATCTCAGGTGTATAAGCAGGATTGGGTAGTTTTGTTGTAATATAAATTTTGTGACCTGCAGTTACGTCAATTTCTTTATCGCCTAATTTAACCTGAAATAATTTTATTTATTATAAGTATTACGATGTCAATTATGAAAAACTGTTCCTATGAATGTTAGTTCTATTCTAAATAATATATTCAAAAAATAACGACAATGTTTTATTTACTTTATATGAGGAACCAATTTTTATATAGTTTTTCTCCAAAATATTATCTAACGCTGGATCGAGCTCCTCAGCAACATCTTCAATTAACATAGGTCTACCTAATGATACGCAATCTTCCACGTGGTTCCTGAAGTTTAGTTAGTAATTTCAAAAATACTCAGTGCTTCTAATAATTTACAAGACTTATAACAATTAAAATGTGTAATAGTATACACAAGAAAACTTATACAGGTCTACCTGAAATATTTATGATTAAGCGTGGTGACGATAAGGTCATTAAACTTTTCCATGTTTTTGATCCAGATTTTTCCTTGAGTTTGAGGGTCAATTAGCAAGGGGAAACGAGAAGCTTTAGTTACAATAATGCCATTTTGTACCGACAATTCGTCACTTGGCAACCCGCAGAGATTCCAATCACCGATCTGATACAAACAAACAAATAATTATAACCACAACAAGACAAATCTTTTAGTTTGGTATTGCCGATATTTTAAATTACGTACTGTAGCGGCGTCTGTTAGTTGATCCGTTATGCTTAAATTCATTGAAACTGGAATTTTTCTTCGTAACAATTCATGAAGCCAGTTTTGTATTAAAAGTACTCGGAATTCTTGATTGAATGGTCCAGTGTAGGACAAAAATCTAAAATCAATACGTTATAATTTCATTTATTCCTAAAATATTATTCCAACATCTGCGTCAATAGTAGACATATTTTTTTTTATTAAATTTATTAATACATACCCAGTAAGTAACAGTATATCGCCAATAAGGCGCTCAATTTCGGATTTAAATAGCGCAGATTGTTCAGTCCATCGAATCCTCTCTCCACTCAATCCATTAATCAATGCTGTTGCAGCATCCATTTTTTGTTGACACTTTGCCGCATCGTCTAAGACAGCTTGTTTTAGGGACATCGCTTCTTCGAATTGGCGCTGTACATCTGCTAATTCACGCTAAAGAAAATATTTATTAGGTACTCATTTATTATCCAAAAATATTCTCCTGATTAAGTTAGCTTTGATGTTTAATCATTATAGATCTTTAATCAAATAGCATATATAGCATAATATACTAACTTCTTTTGCCTCTAACAAAGCCTCAGCTGTTTCCAACTCCCTCTTAGCAGCTTGGTACTTGCCTTGCATAATTGCTAAGTTAGCTTTTAAAGGCAAGACATCTTTATTGACGGCGTAAAACTGAGCCATGGCAATAGTCCACGATATCAATCCGGCTACATTACCACAAGCGATTTTAGCAGCTTCGAACGTATATTGACTGAAAATTGTTATTAAAATATAAAATTGATTATGTCCCATACTTCTCCCAATCGCATTTTTTTTGTTTATCTAATGCTATCTGCATTAATGAACTTTTATTTATTTTTGATCATAAATAATTAATTATCAATTTTTCTTTACTTTACCTGAAACCAAAGTAAGGCTGCAACAAGTCAACCATTTCAGCATTTATTTTATCCTTGGGATAAAACTTCAAATTATTTAAAAATCTAGAGTCTGCCATGACCTAATCAAATAAAAATTGTTTGAATAATATCTAATTTTATTTCCGATGAAGTACTAATTAATATTAGAATTTTTACTTTTAATGATTCAGCCCAAGATGCAGTCAAAAACTGTTTTTCTGGATCAGGTTTGATAGGATCGATACGTTTTCTAAAAAGAATTATTACGGCATCCATGATTAAAGTAATAAGATATGGTGGCTTGCCCAGCTTTCTGACTGTCGCTATGTCAGCTGCATTTATAGTCTAAAAGATATATGAAATAACATAAGTCAATTTTATTTAGTTTTATAGAATTGCGTCATAAGAATATGAATTTTACTTGTAACGCAGCTTCAGCCGCGTCAAGCGCTGGTTTAGCTGCAGCTAGTTTTTCTTCTGCGACTGCAGTCTCTGCAGCGATTACGTTCACAAGTTTCACTGCACGATCCTTTACTTCTAAGACCTCAGCTTTAACTACTTCTGCAGCTGCTGCTGATTCTGCTACCGCTGCAAGTACCTATATGACAAATAACAATTTACACATTAAGTTATGAACTTACATTATATACAAATTTTAAAATCAACAACACACTTCTTCTGCTTTAGCTGTAGCGTCTTTTATTTCCAATTCTTTAAGTTCTAGTTCCTTCTTGAGTATATCTACGCTTTCAGCCGCTTCTACCAACTTATCTAATCCCGTTGTCATCCTACAGAAAAACAAAAACTTAATATACTTATTTGAAATTCATCACCTAATTAAAAAATTATAACAGATCAATAAAATAACCTTCTAGCAAGTTCAGCAATTTGCATATGTTTCTCTTTGTACAAAACCTTGTACCCTTCAAGGAACGACAAATAAGATTTGGGAGTAACATGTGTTTGTCTCCTGAACCTATCATAGTACATAGTACAAGTTTCTGCAACGTTATCTTGAACCATTCCCATTATTTCTATTAACTGTTGTTTGGTTTCGGTTGAACACACCACCTTTGTAAAAAACATTAATTCAATTTCCTAATAATTGTAAACAAAGCATTTATATCAACGACGATTATTGGGTTTCTGTATATATATATGTAATAAACTTACATGAAAGTCCCACAAGAAATGATATGCTACTTCTATTAATGCTTCTTTTGGCCATTTTTGGAACCAATCCATAGTAGATCCGGAAATTAATCCAGGAAATTTTAATGCTCTACTGCGGAATTTTTCGCCGACCTAACAAGTATTAATATCATTACGCATGAAGTAAAAAACGTTAAAAACAAAAGTTTTAGCAGTATTTTTAGTACTAGAAATTAAAGATGTCCTACAAAATATTTTTGCATATATTACCGGAGAGAAGCACAGAACTACGTGCAGGTTGGCTCTGGAACGCATAATGAAATATTCATACAGCACATCTGGCACTGGAATTCTCTTCGGTGCATATTTCTTCATTATTGGTGTTAACTCGTTTAATATTTCATCTGCAGTTAGAAATTATATATAATTTAAATCATTAATAAAAGCACATTTTTGTTATTATAAATGTTTATCTGAGATATACGTCAAACCATACCCATTTCATCCTTAGGGAAAAGGTTAGCGATCTCTCCCGAGCTTAAGATATTGTTAAGAAATTCAAGGAATTGTTCGTCCTTGATATCGTTATCTGTGAAAATGAAGGACACGCCTTGTCCCTGTAGACCGGCTATTCGATATAGAATCTTTATATCATCCATGAAATTATTAACGTTGTACGCTCTATAACAATAATTATATTTTCGTAAATAAAAAAAATATATTAAAGTAATTTTGATTAACTATTTTATTATGGATTTCTTTCTAAAATTAAAAACGTTACCATACTAACCTCGTCAATGTTATTTGATAGAATGAAAAGTTCGCTATGAAAGTTGCGAGCTTCGTTAAACTTTGTTTACCAGAACCACCTACTCCCACAAGTAAAGCATTTCCACTGAAAAATAATAATTTGGAAAAATTAGTTTTTTAAAGCTGAAAATATAAATATGATAAAAACGTATTTTTTAAACTAAAAAACCAAAATTACAAAGAAAAATTTAACTTACCGAGCCGTATTTATGATACGTGATATAATAAACAAATGGACCATCGCATCGTGGAAGAATACTAAATCTAAATGAGCTCCTCGGATTGCATCATTGAAACTCTCTTGGAATGTACCTAGTTTATTTAAAACAAATTCCCACCTGAAAATCATAACATTGAAATTGACTTCATTTAAAAATCTTATATTTAAGGAAACTTTATTTATTAAAATTAACTAACGAAGGCAATTCTTCATATATTTTAGGAGCATCAGTACTAAAATCTTCGTCCTCATCGCCAGTGGGTTCGATCGGTTCCCTCAAAAAATTAACAAAGAACGTTTCTTCTTCGGGAAACTCGCTTAAAACATCTGATAACTCTTGTGTTGCTGTTTTCCAGAAGTTGGCAACAAACCAGTCCTTGTCTTCGAATGTAGTGAATCTGCCATTATTGACAGTTAATAATTAATATATACATTTATCTACATACTCGTTTTATAAAATTCAAGAATTTACTCCTACTGATTGGGAATTAAATAGAATTAAGTTAAATACTTAACTTACCTATCGGATATCACACGTAAACATTCATGGAACCACAATTTAAGCGCTGTTTTTACTGTCTGCAATTCTTCTTTTTTGATGGTAAGAATCCCCTCCCATATTCTAGACAAGTCTCTAAGATTGAACACGTAATGAAATTTGGCTGGTGTTGGTAACATTTTTACCTATAGAATAAATTTTATCTCATTAAACTTTCTTTTAACCAAAATATCTGAATATTCAAATTAAAAAAATATCTACCATACCGAATAACAATCTGTTTATAACAAAAAAGATTACTTGCCTTTGTCTGTTGCCAAATTATACGAGTAACTGATACAAGTCGGGGCATAAATTCTACTATTTTCTTATCAAATCGCGTCTTGCAGAAATAACCAGCACTAATTGTTTCTGTTAAACATTACATTCTAATACATTCTTTGATTTTAACGTTGATTTTAATTAATTTAAAATAGCTAAAACAGTATTACCGAAGATTTTATCCATGGACACGTCGCTTGGTAAAGTACAATTAAAAATATTAAATTGTCGTTTTAATCTAGGAGGAATATCGTTTCGCCCACCGCCTAAAAAAAGTATGAAATATCGTTACAAATCTTAATCAATACTCTAAAAATTTTACTAAAGTATTTATAGTACCAGGATGAATCATAGCACCGAACATTTGTATATCAGCAATTATAAAGAAATCGCCGGGTTTGTCAAGAGAATAAAAGCCTTTGCACTCCATCATCTGACGAACTATTTCATTCGTGACCTAAAAAATTAATGCACATTTTATTTTACTCGGCTTTTAAAATACTTCATTTAACTCACATCATATTCAAATTCCATAACTATTATGAAATAATGACTCCGTTAAATTAAATAGATATAAATACTCCTTGGATTTGTGTTACACATTCTCGTTCATACTAAGAGGATAATTTCATACGTAACCATCCAAAGAACATATTACTTAAATATAAATAAGTTAAATCAGATTTAAGATCAATTATTTCTTATAAGAATGAATAAAAATACTTCAAGTGAATAACCTGATCACCCCATTCGTTAACAACGGGCATATTGATATCATCTACAAATACTGTCATAGCTCTCCCATTTGGTGGACCATAGGTCATTCCCACTCGTTTTTCTACGTACGATTCTATTATTCTCTGTAACATTAAACTTAAGGTTAATTCTTTAATTGGATTCTTTATTAATTACTCATCATCAGGGATAAGATTTAGGAATAAGTTCTGTTTTGACGTGACAACGTCTTATAAATTGGTTTGCCGGGTGACACTTCAAGAAACTGCGTTACGCTCCGCTCACGT
>JAOPUB010000002.1:2309953-2321704 GCA_027564055.1 Neptis clinioides
TGGGACCGACGTACCAAATGTTATGTACTGGATATAATGTATGAGGAACTACCAGCGAATATTAATTTATATACAATGTTTCTAGCACAAGTATGCGACTTATTTCTTAATCTTAATTATTCATTCAGTTATCTCAAGTGAAGCTTATTTACCAACTTTCTGTTTAAACTAAGTGTCAATTAAAAAAGTAACAAAGTGCTCTTTCACGTAATTTATCAAAGCCGTCTTTTTCGCTTCATCCACCTTTCACTGCACATTGCCCAACATTGTAGCTGAATCACTGTTACAGTAAATACTGACAGACTGCCAGTATACCAAAAATATATATTTTTTAGTTATAACAGTGATTTTCAAACTGTAGGTCTCGACTTTCGCAAGGGTACCCCTCCATTCCAATAATAATTAAAGCAAACACGAGACACTCTGGCCGTTATGGAGCTTATAAAACATCGGCCCTTCTTGCAATTAAGAAACGATGCACGTCTATTTGCTGACGCGGAAGAGACGCTCCGCTTGCATTGCCCCAGCTCGTTCGTCGTACTGATGAAGTGCTTGTGCACAGTTCAGAAGTCTAACAACTAAACTAACTCATATCAGGTTTTCTTGTCGAAATCTTAACAAGAAAATTATAGTTATGATTAAAAATTAACAATTTTGTTAATACTTATTTCTATCGATAAATATTCATGAAAATTTAATTTTTATTAGTATGATTAATTCTACATTATTTTATCAAGTTTCATTAGTATGTGAATAACAAGTAATTTATAATATTGCTTTAACTTAACCGGAAATCTGACCCTAGCTGTAGTTTTTTTTAATAGTCGTTATAAATATAATATAAATAATATAACCAGATACATAATACGCGTATTTTGTCGGTAGTGTTTATTTACGAGGTGGCAAAAGCTTTGATGTAGCATTGGCTTCTGTCCACCGATGATACGGACGCGTAACTACCTCTGTTACCAAACAAACGAGATTATTATAGTCTTATACACATTTTGCTTATTATTTCACATAACATTTTCAAACATCTTGATTAATATGGAGAACTCTAAAATTCAAGTATATTTAAAATTTAAGTTTTTTTTACATTGTTACAACATATTTATATTTGAGACTATAATAAAAAATACAGTTGTGATCACAGTACTTATTAATAGAAACAAGACAAGAAAACAATAAAATTTAAACATCTTACATAAAAAAAATTATATTCATTCAGTTTATTTCAGCCACTTAAACAACAGAAGCCCAGAAATTCGCCCACGCTATATGATATGATCCTAGACTACGTAAGTGAAACGTAACCTAATAATAATGGCAGTGGCGCCAGGTTTGCAGCCAACGGATTAACTGCTGTTGGGTGTTAGTATAGATACATAATCGAACCAATGGTTTTAATATATTAATGCCAAAATAAATAAATACGCTTTAGTAAAAATTTTTATTCACAGAATTTTTATAGCTTTAGGGATACTGCTGGATCACGACATAAATACTAAAATTAAATTCTAAATGATGTATCCTTACAATTGAACTTAAGCTTGCAAAGAACGACACGAAAACTAACTTGCTAGTTGCAACCGCAGCGCCGCACGGCGTCCTTGCGGTCATTGTGCTTTTGTATCCACTATCTAAGGCTAAGACTAATATCCACTTAATAAGTAGCAATATTTATTTCCTGGGAATAACCCAACCACTGAACTGCATGCAATCACTGCGCAAAGTCCAAATGTTTGCTTTTAGTTAGTTTGCTTATCATCATGCTGTCTATTTTATCACCATTTTGCGTCAATGTTTTCTTTCGGGAAAACGGGATGTAACTAAAATTAGGTATTCCCGAAAGTCACAATATAAAACATCAAAATATATAATGCGATGTCTATCTACCTTTTTTAATACGCTTAAATCAAATTACAGTAAATATAATTAATAGTTAAGTTACCTGGCATTTAAACTTAAGAAATTGTTATTTGTACCTGTTCATTGTATATTGTTATCTGGTTTTGTTCGGATTCATTTCAACTTGAATTATCAAACTTTATCACCAAGTAGATACTTCTGACGAAAGATACCCGACTACAGATAAGATAGCATGTTGTGACGACAATGTGTTTTAAGATAGAGTATAATGTTCTCAGATTCTGAAAATTGGGCCTCTTCACGTTTACGAATGACAATTATAAAAAAAATAATTAAGGTACTGGAAATTTCTAATTTCATCAAAAATTACTTAAGTACGGTTAATGCTTGTTACAATTAGCAATTATTTTATTAATACTTGAAACTCATCGCCAATATTAAACGTTATTTGATGACTTAAAAATATTATTAGACTTAAAGGCACACCCAGAATTACCTCATGTTGGGAAAATTTATTTTTCATATTTTAATGTTAATTTTCTTTTGCCTATGTTGGACAAAATATAATTTATAACATTTTATTTTTATTTAAAGTTTACAATAATCAAACACAAAGTCATGACAAGGATTATACTTACAAAATAAGCTCAAGTTTATAATTACGTCTGTAATCTCCTTGTTAGATATTAAAAAAAACGTGCGATGATTAAATAACCGATAAAACGGTCGTAATTAAAAACTAACACTTGGGTTAAAATCAGAGTAACTCGGAGAAAGCAGTTAGCGATATCAAAGTATGAATGTAGAAGAACGAGAGTAATGTTTTCTAACCAAAAAATACTTTAAAATGATGATTAAGTTTTTTTAATCTCCATCTACCTAAATTTAGACTCTCCTTATGTTCCTATCAATATGTTTCAGGATATTATTAGATATTCGAGATTGATGACCGCGCAATAGGTTTGTATTAAGATCAATACCATGAAGTACAGAGTCTTCCCTCTAATACTGATCTTGGCTTGTTTTATAAAAAACTAAGCCTCAAAAATACATAACTATTTCTCTTTCTACAAAAGATTATGTAAATATCGTTGCTAATCATAGTCCTCCTCTGACTCTACTGGTGGTAAATCCAAAGTTTTAAAGTATAAAAATAACCTTCCTGAAACTACCTCGAACTACTTTGTGTTAAAATTCAAACGCAAAAGAAACTAACGTCTAACTAAAAGAAGAAATCATATTCAGAAATAAATCGTATTACTGAATATGACTATCAATTAACACTTTCCTTCTCTTAGGCCTTTCTACTTGTCAGCTCAGCTGCCTCTTATTTAATACAAAACATCAACAAATTCAAACATCAATTCAATTTAGGTAGGTATTAGGTACATTCATATATACGTTACATTTAACTCAATGATTAGGTAGGAATAAACGGACTTGTTTGTTTTTTTATTCCTTTAAGATGACAGAATATTAAGTGCCAATAATTGAATACTTTTCTTCTTTTGAACCGTTTCACCAGTTACAAAGTAACAAAATTGGCAGCAGTTTTAATGCAACGTTACTAAAACCTAATTCTTTATTATACGTTCAATAAACTCCACTATAATGAATATTGAATAGCATGACGTCATCAATATATAAAACGAAAGTTTAAAAACGATCAATAAAAAGTGAAATGTTTTGTCACAGTAGGTATATAGAGTAATAAAATAATGAGGTACTACACCCTGCAGTCAGTAGGTGGTATCCTACTACAGGATTAAATCCATAGTGCGAAACCATACAACTTATTGCGCTATGTCTAACAGGCAATTTTTTTCTACTACAGGAATTACCTATTACACTGTATCAAATCTTCGAGACTCGCGACATCAGGATTACCTGCCTAGATTGAGTCATAGGTATAACTAGGTCCAGGTACATTTATCTTGAAAAATAAAGTCTAGCGCCTTCACCTGCTCAAATAGAACGCAGTTCGTTGTTTATTTTCATAGTCTAAGATTTGAACGATAGACAAAAGAGACCACCTTTAAGTGAACTGGAGGACAACAGACATCCATTTATAAAATAATAATGTAATCTTTGTATTTTAAACACGTCTTTCGTAAATTGTAATTATTTATCATAACGATAATTAGGAACTGAGAACTCAATAAGGGTAAAAGAATGATAAAAACATTATTTGTTATACTTATAGAAAAGATATCAAAATAAACTTACTTGAGATAATATATTTGTCCCTCTGGAGTACGTGCTTGTTCCCAACCGGCTGGTAATGGACCAAGATCATCTGGAATATGTGATCCAACATCATAAGACCTTTGCTTGGCATGTTGATGTGGTAGAGGAGGTTGCTGAGTCTGCTGACCTGCCGCGTAAGTCTGCTGTAAACTCGCAGGCGAAGAATGCGCTCTAGAGTGTGATACTGGAACAGCTCCAGAAGCGGACGATGATCCGAACGCTGAATCAGCCGAGTTTTCCCGTGAGTGTGATACAGATGGCGACTTGGAACCGGTCGACGGCGGGTTAAAAAACGACTTCGGAAGCTGTCGCATACGCAAAGGCACCTGTAGCGGTCGTTTAGAGTCGGGTTTGAGCACTGTGTCGAATAATGACTGCAAAACAGAGTCGGAATCCTGGTCTACGCGGAGGACCAGGTTCGATTTCTGTTCACCGTCCGAATTGAGGGCCATGGTTGTGTCGGAACGAATAAATCTCGAAACCGACCTGGCCCACCGCAGTGACACAACACTAGCACGCGACGGGTTGGCGCGGCGCCACCCGACGTATTCGTAGTATAGCGCTCGGTGCGCGACTGACCATGACGCATGCCCTGCCCCCTCCCGTCGCCGCCTGCCCACGCGCAACACCCGCTACACCCGCCACAGTCTACACCCGTAGAGACCGGTCTTCGAGAACGATGCCCCTCAACCCGCTTACACACCTACCCAGTACCTACACCTAGTCCTCACCTACCAGCTACAATAGCTAACAGCTACCCTTCACTTGCATAATGCACTAACACCGTTTCAAAGCTCATCTTATATTAAAATATGGTCCCATTCCCTTACTTTGCAGAATATATGTATTTTGTTGGAATCAATAAAATCTATTATTAATTGTAAAGTAATATATTATTTATGTACATTTTGAACATAACAAGTGTTTACAGAATATAATAAGTTGTCAGTTATACATTTAAATGTGCAGGTACACTAAAACTTTTGCAACTTGATATATTAATTAATATAAATCTACTTATATATACCAATAATAACATTTACATACATATATTATATACTAGTCGACGCGCCCGCGTTTCACTTCGGGTGTTCAAAGTAAAATTACAATCTATATGCCTTGATAATTGATTGCAATTCATATGAACGAACTGAACTAAATGAAAAATATTTTCATTATTACTTGATATGGCAACACTATATCGTTATAAAACATACCCTATGTACTTCCCCACGACCTTCTAATCTACCTCTGTACCATATTACAATTAAAATTAGTTCAGTGGTTTAAACTTTATAGAGTAACAGACAAACGGAATTACTTTCGCTTTTATAATATTAAGTTTAGACTACAGATGTAAATTTATTGATTCAAAGTGTCTATGTGTGTATACTATTTCATTCATTCCTCTTATATTATTACTATTTTTTATACTATTTTTACACAAATAGAGCCCTTATATCTTACAGGAACTCACCTATAGATAGAAGTACTCTGTGTTGATTTCAAGTTACTATATATATTACTTACTACTTACTATAGTGTGCACAATTTCAATCCTATCATATTATGTATTATTATGCTAATAAATCCCTTGTATCCCATAGGAACTCCTACATTGGAATAAATATATTCTATTTTTTGCTTCAAACTACGAATTAATACTCTCATTTCACTTAAGTCTCTTCAGCACTGTATGCGCCACTAAAATGACTAATTCGTACAGGAATTGACTTTTTTCCGGGTTTAATGTCATAAAAATGTTCTATTTTCCAACCCAGATTATAAAGTATTCATGTACCAAATTTCATTCAATTCGATTAAGCCGTTTCAACGTGATGCGTGAAGAAACAAACAGACAAATAATTTATAAACTATAGTTTTATGTTCTGTAGGTTATTACAGATGTCTTTTACTACTTTTTTTTTTTAAACTTAAATGTACAGATACGACATGTCTAAGATGTTATTATAAGTATAGATTTTAGTAACAACATTTTCTTGTTTATTTATTAACTTCATGTTTCTGATTTATTAATATCTCTGAATAATCTTTAACCCGTACCCAGCTTCTGGTTCAGGGGGGCCAAACATATTTTCTATCATTTTACAATGAAAGTTGCTCATTGTGAGTATTCTGAATGCCTGGATTGGTAGTTTTAATCGCGACGCAGGCTGTATGACCTGCCGAATCGGTACGCCTATGCCTCTTCATATTATATCTAGGACTATGTTTTCGAAGAAAAATGGGTATCACGGTAAGTCACGTCATTTAGAGCAAATTAGATTCGACATATCTAATAGATATTTGAATAAATTCAAGGAGATGTCCCTAATCATTTAGTACTGGGCGCTTTTATGCAGAGTGCTAAGACTTCGAAATAAAAGGGAATGTAAATATAAATTGAAAATGATACTATAAATACAGCCTCTTACTAATCTATGAGTTAAAATTATCTTATAAAAAGAAACTTAAAAAGATATATATAGACAATAAGCAAACTATTGGTAGTGGGATGCGAATAACACAAACACTTTGATACCTGTAATATTTTTGAATTTTGTATGTGATTTATGATTTAAAAAGTAATATTTAATATTGCAACAATATTAAATATGATATAGAATATAGAAAAATTGCGCACTTTTGCACTAATTACTAAAGATAATTAAAGCTATTTGAAGTTTTTCTTGTGTCAACCAATGTCACCAACTTTTGAAAATATTTCTGTCCGAAGCTTAAACCCAATACTTTAAAAGGACATTAATAACCTAATGATACCACTAAAAATTATACTTCCAATACAAGCCCATTTTCTTCTAGCTAGATTGTAATTTGTAAACTCTACATTTATGAGGTGTAAAGTGATGTCTAGTCATAATACAGAATACTGTACCATTGACCTACAAAATATGAGTCAAAGCATATGAGTGCATCTCATCCACAGTATCATCAGTTAGTATGTCCTAAAAGATTAACTTTTAATATAATGAAAGTAATTTAAATTCTGATTTAATAATAATTAATTTAAAATGCCTATTGTTTTATATTTTGTAAATAAAAAAATAGATATGAATGGATTATCAAAATAAAAAAAAATTAAAATATAACCTATAACTTTATTCTCAAAGGACATTTTCTTTCGTGAATTCTTGTTATTGATCTCCTGTTTACTTTGGTATTGATATCCTGTAGATATGTGATTATTTTATATTCAGTTTACAATCTATATAGTCCATATTGTTTATCTATGTGATTACCGATTAGGTCACTGTGATTAAAGCATAATTTCTGTTGGATTTTTTCAGTTAAAATATATATACATATTAAAATACTTAATTGGTTTTGTTAAAATATTGTTAGTGTGTATTGTAACATCTTAATACATTATTTAATATTAAGTCACTTGCGATTTCGATTCCCATAGCTTCTAAGAATAATTTCTTTAGAAATAGGATTGAAATAGAGAGATATTATAATAGAAAGAGTAGAGTATACTAAGAGTAGCAACAGACCATTAACGAAATTAAGGTTGAAAACCTAAAATATTTTCTGTAACTTTAATTTTAATATTTGTATACACAATTTTTTTTAAATAGGAAATTATTTTTTCAATTATATACCTAGAAATAGAGAGAAGACGTTCATCTGACCATGAACCAAACTTTGCTAATATAAATTATTATTTAAATTAATTACATGACGGTAGAAAAGTACATTGTGCCTTCTTGTAAGATTTTGAATACCGATAAGTAGTTAATTTGCAATATTAACTTTGTCCGTAGGATGTCTACTTCAGTAATTGATTTATCGATAACATTATTAATACTACTTATTAATTGTTTTTTTTTTAATTTTAGATAAGGGGCAAACGAGCAGACGGCTCATCTGATGGTAAGTGGCCATCGTCGCCCATGGACATCGCATATAGAAGATAGACACTTGTCAAGACAAGTGCGTCTTTTCTAGCGATGGTGTTGCCACCTTGAAGGAAGATGGGAAGGGGAAAGAAGAGAATGGTACGGTTTCAATGGTTCCTGAATTATTAACTATCACGCACATTCTACAAAATAGTTTCTTTATATTCATTATGCTTCTCGTTATTTATTTTTATCTAAGCTATTCCGTTTCTACATTTCAAATTTGAGGTTTCCAAAAGAGTAAAACTTAAAGCAAGATTTGGTTAGATGCCTATATAATATACTAGCCGACTTCGCTAGTATATTATATAGGCATCTAACCAAATCTCGGCGCTTCGCTTCGGGTGTTTAAGATAAAGTTATAATCTATATACCTACATCAGGATGATTGTAGCGCAACCGAACCGAAGGAACTAACCGATCGAACCGAACCGAGCCAACGGACTAACCAAACGACCGAACTATAGGCCAATGAACGATGTTGTATTCATTAAAGATTATTATTAAATTATTTTTATTGCAACTTTTCATTACCTTTTTAACAGCTCAGTAAAAGTAGTGTAACTTTGTATCTGAGAAAGAATTTTTTAAATCGGATCAATAGGACCAAAACGGCAACACAATATCAAGTACGTCGCGCAGATATAGTGTAGATTTCTATCGGTAAAATAATTTCCAAAATAGGTTTAGTATGAACAAAATGGCGATGACTTATTGATCAAAAAGTGGCAACTCCGCATAACCTATATCACGCGGGAATAGTGTAGCTTTCTATCAGAAAAAGAATTTTTGAAATTGATGCAGTAGGAACCAAATCGCGATGACTTATTGATTTCAAAGCATGGCAACACTGCATTACCTGTATCACGCGGGAATAATGTAGCTTGCTATTAGAAAAAGAATTGTTCAAATTGGTGCAGTAGGAACAAAATGGCGATGACTTATTGATTTCGAAGTATGGCAACACTGCATGTACTGTAACATCACATAGTCAATGTTACCAGGAAACGATATAGCTTTCGATCAGCAAAAGAATTATCAAAAACGGTTTAATACTTTCAGAGGTAATTCCCAATTTACAAAATGTCCACTTTTTATACTTAAATGACCATATCTTTTTTATTTTTTTTAAATATGGCAATACCAGATAGCCTATGTTACCCGGAAAGCTTAGCTTTCGATCGGCGAAAAAATTATCAAAATTGGTTCAATACTTTCAGAGGTAATCTACAATTTACAAATGATACTTAAATGGCCATTATCTTTTAATTATTTTAAATACGGCAACACCAGATAGCCTATGTTTCCCGGAAAGGAATCAGCTTTCGATCGGCCAAAGAATTATCAAAATCAATTCAGTAGTTTCAGAGCCTATTCGCATCAAACAAACAAACAAACAAAGAAACCAATCTGTGTTTTTTATATAATTGTGTGGATGTGGTTATAAAATACGAGTATCCTATCTAAAATATTATCTACCGAGGCATCGACGTAATTTATTAGTAGTTATCTTAAAAACAATACTAACTAACTATTGTGCGGGGAAGATTTATATGGCGCCAAGAATGGGAGGAAAATTGCGATGAGAGGGACGATTTTTTTTTAAATTGTAAATAAGGGGCATACGTGCTTATGGCCCACCTGATGGTAAGTGGCCACCGTCGTCCATGGACACCGCACATGCAAGATAGACTCTTGTCAAGACAAAGTGCGTCTTGACTTCATTCCCCTTCCTCCCTTGCTTCAAGGATTCCTCCTTGAAGCAAGAGAAGAATGCTACAATGTCGGTTGATCTTGAGTGCGAGCTTAGAATCTACCAAAACTATAACATCAACGGAATGGGAATGGGAAGGGGAAAGGTAAGTCTCTCGTAAGTAATATATATTTTTTAAATCTGGAAACTCCAGATTAAAGCTACTTCATGAAAAGAAGTTGACTGCAACGCTATCTAGCTATAAATTAAAACTTTAGTTCATCAAAATTATTATTTAGTATATATAGCTCGCGCCACGAATGTGTAAGTTTGACTTTGATTTCGCATAGGTCATAATAGGGCCCTTTAGGGGCACGGAGAGCCACAGCAGTGTGTAACGCGTCATTGGTCCTTATAAGAAGTTTCAGTTTCCGCTCGTCTGCTATTTGTCAAAATAGTAAACATCACGGATGTAATAGCCAATACAGTCGCGCAGTACACTCACGACGCACAATATTCCCAGACAATTTTTTCTCAGACGTAAATTTATTCGGCGATTACTATATCTTATATTTAGATAAACGTATAAATGTTTATTATCTGTGTGTGTCACTGTCAGACTAAATTCCGTGCATTTCCAAAGTATGCACATCCGTTGTTTTAACGATCGAAGAGAAAGCGATTCCAATTTGTGTGGGATTTCAGCCATTTGTCATTCTGTGCCAGTCATTCAGATGATTTATTTGTCATTTTATATCGACACTGGACTTTTGTTTTATGGACATTACCTTTTGTGGAAACTTTATCTACTTATTTAAATTTTATTATAACACTAATCATTTGAATACGTATTACATCTCTATCTATAGCAACTCGCCAATGATGGGCTATTAAGAGCGATTTATAGTTTTCAAAAATCTTTGGTTTATATCCTAAATTATTTTTAGGCATTTCAACTTCGATCTGGACAAGACGTTATACTTCTTCATTGCTGGACGATACGAGTTCGGGAATAAGGGCGCTGATATATTCATTGAAGCTTTGGCAAGATTGAATCATTATTTGAAGGTATTTACTTAAATAATTATGTTGTCATCATAATAAACTTTTTGTGTTTTTGCATTTCCACCAAAGATGCGCAAGGATGCGTAGCCAAGGATTTTTCGCACTCTTCTTGGAGAATAGGGATAGGGGATAGTTAACTGGAAAAAAACCTCAGCTTTCGACTACCTTGACAAGAGATTTTGAGAGATTGATGTTTATATTTTGATTGCTGATGTTCTATTGTAACTAGTAATATTGTGACTGGGTCGCAGAACCTGCCCAGACAGTCTAATTAGGGTGTGGTCACACGTTTTTTATTAAAATTCTCCCCAGATTATATTTATAAAATTCTAATAAAACCAATCCGTATAAAGATGTTAAAAAAATTAAAAATCTATGTTCGTCTATTCCAGTCATCTGGTTCCGAAATGACAGTGATCGCGTTCCTGATCTTCCCGGCGAAGACCAACAACTTCAATGTGGAGAGCCTCCGCGGTCACGCCGTTACCAAAGCCCTGCGAGACACGATACATGACGTTCAGCAAGCTATTGGTTCGCGGATGTACGATATCTGTCTTAGGTATGTACAAATAATACGCCAATATTTTTTCTGGAATATTTATCATCCTAATAGTTTATTGATATCCCGCGGGATTTAGTGATTTTTATTCAGAGTTAGTAGTAACTTATAAACTATGTTAGTATCTTACAATAATATAATAACTGTGTTAGTATATAGGACTTATAAAAACTATGTTAGTGTTCACAATATAATGTTATCTCACAAGTAATTTCATGTAATGCTCCAGGATCGGAGAGTCAAGCTTTTCTGCCAACGTCTTCAGAATGCCGTTGCTGCTCGCACGCAATCTTGTCAGTAGCGACGACGCTTTCTTTCTTCGATTTAAGTTGAATAAACATATTTTTCGAATTCTTTATAAAAAACCTTTCATTTGATACCCATATTACGTGGTTAAA
>JAOPUB010000002.1:2340154-2355432 GCA_027564055.1 Neptis clinioides
GCTGCGGTGGAGGCAACGTGGCGGCCCGCGTACTGCTACGAATAAACTTTCACCTACGTAGTGTTTGATAGTGATAGTAAATAAATAGTTCACACGAATTTGTTGCTTGTTATTTGTTGGTAAGAATAGTTAATGTACAAAAATTTAGTTAACATTGCTTTTTTAGATTTGTAGTTTTTTATTATATTCACTTGCTTATTTATTCATGAATAAGGAATTGTTTAAAAATTCGATAAGGCGACAGTTATGCTTTATAGTACTACTATAAAACTTTTGTGGACCAGTCCGCTTCGTTACGTTAATAATAACATCCGTGGACTTGTACAATTATCCTTTTATATATGACTAGCCGACCCACGCGAATTCATTCGCGTGATGCTTCACTCCTATGGGTCGTAGCGAGATGTTTTATAGCCTAAAACCTTTCTCGATAAATGGACTATCCAACACAAAAATAATTTTTCTAACCAAAACAGTACTTCCTGAGATTAGCGCATTCAAACAAACAAACTCTTCAGCTTTATAATATTAGAATAGATATTTACATATACAGCAAAATTAATAGTCATTCATGAATAGTACGGCTTTGGATCAATGCAAGAATTATCGAAAATGCATTGCCTACTAGTTATTAAACAAACAAACAAATAGATACTAACATTTTATACAAATATATCATACTTTTTATTACATTCCAGCGGCGTATTTATAAAGATTATATGAGATATTAATTATCCAATGACACATTTTTTCATCTCGACATTAATCATCTCGATGTTATCATTTTGCGAGTCATATTACTTTACTGAAACCTCATATATTAAATCGGAAAACGATTACATTGAAAATGAGAAAGATATTGATAAACTTTTAATATTAAGAATAATGAACATTATGTGAATCCCGTTGATATTTCAAAACTTAAAATGAGGATAGCTTTTTTCTGATACCCCGTAGTATGTCGATAGTAATTTTTTCGTGATTTACATACAAAAACAGATAAAAGTATAAAAAAAATTGGAATTGTTACGATAGACCACTATATTTTTGGATGTCAAATATACATTATGTAACATGTCTTTGCTTTTAAAAATATAAAATAATAAAAGATATAGCGCGCTTGAAACAAAACATACAGAATGTATTCACTGCAACGATAACTTTGTTATACCACACAATTTTATAAACAAGCTCTACATTTCTTTAAGTCTTATTTCCACATCGTAATGCTTGTCGTTTTTATTCAAAATACTCGTATAAAAACAAAGTGGTTTATATACCGGTAAAGCCGAGACTGAGCTTGATGAAAATAGAAAAAAACTCACTTATTCTCTTGCATGTCAGCAAACTTCGCCATAGACGCCACTCATGTGCATGTGTTCATTAATAAGAGTGAATTATGTTATTTTAATAAAGAGGCATACATAATCCATCCTCCTACTACATACGAGTATTATCCATGAGATATTTTTCAAAAATTAGTAAAAGTAAATTGCGTTAAAATAAGAAAGACAATATTTTTGTTTGCTTATTTCATCTTTATGTACATGTAATGTATGAAACTACTAAACTCATTTAAAGGTATATTTTTCAAGGATTGATAGAAATTGGTTTGGAGTATAAAATACCTTATTTCATTTAAATAGAATTTTCATTACTGAACAATATTTTAACCTCACTAAATAAAAGGAGACATTGACAGTGGCACAACATATTATAATTCATGCCTCTATAATTATGATATTTTTAGCCATATTTGAGATATAACTCAGGAAGGATAATTATAGTAAAACTACTAAAGCGATTGTAGACGAAATTTATAATCAATCTCAACCCAAAATCCCCATAGTACAGATTGAAAATAAATTCCAAAATTTAAATTTCGTGGAATGAAAATAGATTTCAAGATAGAAATTGAAATCTATTTTCATTCCACAATCCAACTAATGAGATTAGTACATGCCCAAAAACATTAAATACTTCCATTTCATAATATTACGTTGCTAAACAATTAAATGTCTCATAAAATAATAGAAAATAATTTTGCTTTGCTCTACAATCGGTTAAAAGAATAAAAAAATTTATATATACAATAAGAATCTATATCTAATGTTACAGTAATAAATATAATGAAAATGGGTTTAAAAATTTACTAGACATATCTTAAAATTGGAGAACACGAGATAAGATTTTTCAGAAATCCTATATCTGCAAAAATAAAATTGAAACCTGCCATATCGTAGTATTACGTCTACTCGTAATACTCCGATATGGCAGGTATGAAGACTTGGATAAAAGCTCGTACATATTCAATATAATATTTTAATCTAATGCATATATAGAGGTTTTCTTTTCTGTGGGTAAGGCCGACTTAGGTTTAGTATGTGGATATTAAAAAACAAAAAGGTTAAAAACCAGTGAACCGCAAGATATTTTATAAGAGGGCAAACAAAGGAAAATACAGAAAATATTAATATTTCATCAGCCTTTACTTTAAAGGTGGAATCCATATTTATTCTTATAATGGAATACGAATTTACGTTTAGTATCAAGTTCGTCAGTTTATTTTTCAATTTTCATCATGCCAATAAAGGACCGTAACTATTATTAGGCTGACTCTTGTTTTATTTCAAGAAATAAATATAAGCCAGATAATTGCAAGTCAGACTCGTGAATCGATAGTTTCGTCCCACCGCATATAATATACGTGTACCTTTGTATAAACGCTAAAATTTTTCCTTCCTTCGATTTTGCAAATTTTAAGTTTAATTTACAGGCTTTTAATGTAAAATATTTATATACTTGTATATGTTTAATTAGACACGAACTGTTCAAGAATAATGTTTCGTTTTAATATTTTAAAACAACATAATCTGAGCTAAAAATTTCTAATAATTTTAAATAGAGGTGTAGTCCAAATGGAAAACGTTTTTGAATTGTACATTTAAGCGATATATCGAAATGCTTAAGTCTCATTTATATAATAATCGTAGTATATGAGTCGTTTATTTTAAAATAGTTTAGTATTATAAGTAGTAATTTAATACATCCATGTCATATCCGTATTCAAAATTTGGACCATTACAAATAATAATCAAATTACAATTCTAATAATAACAACAAAATTTATTATTCAACATTCGTTGTTAATTCGAAAGTTAGTAATGAAGTACTTCAACAAGCCTTTGCGAAATCCGAAGTATTCGAAATTACAAAGTTTTGATGGAAAAATGTATTAATTAAACGCCGCGAATATGTCTGAGAGACTCATCAAAAATGTATAGAATTCGTATGATTTGCATAAAAGTCATTTTATTGCCTCGAAAGACAAACAGAATGGGATATTAGCTGGAATGAATCCAGCGGTGTACTGCGTTGGAATACCTGCGCAGTGATCACTTCGTATCCATAACTCCGAACATAAATACCGATAAAGAGTTATATTTATGATCTTAAGACATTTAAAATGCTTTCTGAAAAGAGGAAAAATGTTTTTATAGCTGTACGCGATTGTACGTATTTAGAAATTACATACATTGGACGAAAACATGCTTTCAAGTGAAAATTACCTTTTTAATAATTTTATTCCCTATGGATTTTAAAATTGCATTTCAAATTTAACAGTTATCATAATATATCTAAACAGATTTTGCTTAAAATTAACTCTCTATCCATTATAGTTTTTGCGTATACACAAAAATTATAATGCATCTAGCATTCAATTGTTTTTTTTTTTAATTTTAAATTGTTTTTAATCGTTATTTAAAATTAGTTACTTATTTGAATTTTTTTACTCATCTTCTAACTAAAGTTTAATAATTACATAGAAAATGTTTAAAACTCATATTTTCTGAACGTCCCAGATTAGGATTTGTCATGAATTAAAAATCTAATAATGCGTTCAAAATTAGGATACGAAGGAAAAAATTGTCTTTCAACTTCGTAATTATATTTGTCGTTCGTCTAAAGAATATTGACGTGATGAGGAGTCCGGAATGAATTGAGTTGGCAATAATTATGTAGAGCAACTTCGTGGCGGGCATCCGTTAAATCGTCGTTAAATATTCATTAGCTTTCAAATTATATTTTTTTTATCAAAAAAAGTGAAGTTTCTGTATCCGATATACGTGACTTGTAAAAATTAAAACTAGAGTATAACGTCGATTTGCATTTCGATGGTCACACCTTTATTTCTTCTGTTTTGTTAGCTACTTCTAGACAGTCCGCTTTGCTTGATTTGTCTAACGATAACATTTTTCGTGGCATCCAATTTACACTATTTATATTCAATTTTACTATACAAAGCCTGTTAATATGTTTTTTTTTGTTTCAGATGTTAAAACGGACGTTCCGACACACTGTAGAGAATAGATAGCTTGCACTTAGGTTTAGAAAGGAATAGTACAAACCTATCGAACTTATCTATTGTAGGGAAATGGCTTTATAGGGTTCATATGTTTAGTCAGATTTCCTTTAGTTTTAAAACTGGAAATTTAAAATTAAAAAAATATTATCAAACTATTTTATTATTCTTATTCGGTATTAAAGTAGGTAATAGTCCAGTCCCGTGATAAAACTTTTGTAGTGTAATTTACCTAAAAACGCAATGTATGCATGTATATGGTCGAACGTCAGTATGTGTTCGTATGTGTTTTTTCAACATTGAAGGTTTCTTGCAGCGAATACCACATTCCGAACATACATAGCGCCCTCTACCACGTCCGCGTACATAAGTATACTCTTCGTTACTTTCGAAACCTCCGGCCAATTCTTTTTTGGGTGTTGCGAGGTTATCAGAGACATTTTTAATATCATCTGATTGTTTCTGGTCTATTAATTGCAGCAACTAAAATAAAATAATTATAGACAATATAAAAATGAAAAAGTCAAAATATTAATCTTTTAAAATATTATTTTACAAGTAGGAATAACTCCTGCCACGTAAATATAAGATTGAATTCGCAAAAGACACAAGAACGTCACATATTTGCCATCACGCAGTACACTGCAACAGTGCACAATTTTCACAGAAGCACAAATTACGTACCAGTATTTTATTGTGACAATCATCATTAATCATTAAAATATTTTCAAGATGAATTTGTTTCTTGATTTTTTTATATTTGAATTAAAATAATATCTAGATATATTTTTAGGGGACTTAATGATTGATTTCTCTTCTATACTAGTATTATAAAGTTGAACAGTTTGAACGCGCTTATCTCAGGAACTAGTTGATCTATTTGAAAAATTATTTTTGAGTTGGATAGTCAAAATTTATATTTACGTGTGCAAAGCAATTAATTCGTACACTAAAATTTATTGTAAATGTATTACTTAATACTCCTTAATGATTTCAGAAAATCAAATTACATTAGTGACCATGATATGTACTACTACTTTTGTTGTCACATTTTATCAAGAAAAATGGTTTTACTATAATACTAATCTTATTAATAATATTAAAAATGTGAGAGTTTGTATGTTTGTTACTCCATCACGCCCCAACTACTGAATGAAATTCTGAATGATGCTGAATTGATTTCAATCAAATTTGGCACACAGGTAGTTTATAACCTCGATTAACATATAGGCTACTTTTTATACTGGAAAAATTCATAGTTCCCGTGGGATATTAATAAAACTTGTTTCCTATCGTGAGCGTCTAAAGATATTATTTAGCAACAATATATTGAGGATTAGATCATTATTTGATGAATCTAAGTATTATACGTGGTAAACTGCACCCGTTCGAAGCCGGGCGGGTCGACTAGTATTATATAATACTAAGTGACAGGGTCACTCTGCGATTATGTGTATGGTTAATACTTTTAACAGTTGCTTGATATTTTAATTATAAAGTGATATATTATTACTTAAATATAAAAATTTTATAATTAAATTTTTAATTGTATAATTTTTTTATTTAATTTAACTGTTAAAATCAAAAATATAAAAATTGTTATAATGAAATTGTTGTAAATTGTCTAATAATATTATATTATCGTAGTTTATACTTTATATTATACCTGTTTGCCGTCCTTCGAATTTTTGTTCCATTGCGATGAATGAGTCAATATGAGATCCTGTTTAATCACAGCGACGGCCACGTTTTGCGGTCGATGACGTGAGTCATATAAAGACATGGCAGACGAGGCTGACAGTCCCAATGGGTCTGGCGTCAGCTCAGATAATAACTGTAAACATTCATCTATTTACCATACAATTGACAACAATGCTATGTTACTTCCATTCAATACATCAATAGTAATTACCTGCCAATTACTATACATGGACAGAAAATGTTGATTTGGTACATATGTCGGCTGCGGACGGTTTATCGTACAATAGAAAACTTTCGTTGAGCATTTCAGACCTAAATATGTGTACGCATTGCCATTTAAGTAAAGTTGGCCGTACGCTTTGGCTGGGCGAGGTGTTTCGGGCGACACTAAAGGCATGGTGTTGGCGTTGGGAGTTATCCCATGATGTCTCTTTGGAGTGAACGTTCCTGGCTTAAGTGGCAGAGTCGATGGTCTTAAAAATTTTGGTTTTCTTTCTTCGGAAACAGTTTTTACCGCCAATGTTTTTTGGAAATAAGATGTTTCTGAACGTTCATTTTGACTCAAATTAGCTATTTCTTGTGTGTTAGAACTTTTCTGCATATCACACGAACTTTGTATTTGGTTATTATATATTTCTGCTTTAGTTATTAAATTTTCAAAATTAAAGCTTTTTAAATCATTTTCAGATTTAACATCTATCGGTTTTGGAGAATTCTGTAAGTTGCTATCTTTATTTTTGTTTTTACTTAATAAATAGTTTGTATTCTCTTTTAAGACAGGAATACGAGGGTGACCATCTACATTCCTTTTCAATACGCCTTCAGTTCGCAAAGCTGGCATTCTGGCGTTATTATTTACCGAAAAGGTTTTTGATAAAATGGGTTCATCTATATGTTTTATTTTAATAATTGGAACATTTGGTGCATGTAACATTTCAGAACTGTAGCTATCTTTATTTTGGCTATGTCTGTCAATGTCTACGTGCGAAGACCTCGAGTTTCTAGAGTTATGCACTTTGTCATAATTTACAACAGAACTTATTTTTACGGTGTGCATATTATAAGCGACATTCTCTTGAGAGTTTTCAGGTGTCGTTATTGACACTTTTCTAAAATTTTCATTATTTTTCAGTATCGTGTTTGAACTACTAACATATAAACCAGGCGTATTTGGTCCAGGTATCCCTGGTACATGAGGAATTAATTTTCCACCGTGTAATATTGTTGTTGCACCATTAGGTGAGGACGTTGGGCTCAGCGGCGGGAGAGTTAGCGGATTATAAGCTGTAATTGCACTGAGTGGTGGAAATTGAAAATGCGAAATATCGTGAATACTAATCAAATTAGCATTTTGAGGATTCGGCGTAGACGCTACAATCCTTGGTGTTTGGTTATGAGGTGTAGAAATTACTTCTTTTGGCGTTGGTGGATTGTGTACAATAGTACCACCTGAATGCAGACCAGATCTAACGACAACGCTGCTGGCTTCTAAATCATTATTATATTTTGAAGGTGAAAGATTTTGGTGTATTAAAATTGGAGATAGTTGTGTCTTGCTAGGTTCAATGCGTAATGTGGTTGTACTCCCTGAGTGATCAACTATTTTTACTTCGCCACCAAACATTTGCAGTGATGTGGAATTATGCCTAATGTGAGGAGAAATATTTTCCATTGATCTCAATGAAGAATTCACTTCCATACATCGTATTTTAGGCTGTGAATATAAATCATTAGATCGAGATGACGTGTTATCAAGTGGCCTTGGACTATATGTATCTCTACTATCGCGCCTTCGTTTTGGGCTAGAATCTTTGGATTTTATTCTAAAATTTTCAGTCTTTTTATTAAACTCAGATGGAATTCTAGTATCCACAAGTCTTGTGTTACCAAGAAGTGGACCTGGTGATGGCAATGGGGCGACAATATCATTACAATCGGGTTTCATAATTACAAGATTGTCGGGTTTATTTTTTAACGACGGTGACTTTGTAGGAACATTCATTCTAGAAACAGGAGTTGAGTTTTCAGGCAGCCGAACATTAATAGAATTACTTCTTACGAATATATTATCAGGCCTTGCACATTTAACATCCATATGAGTGTTGTTACTTAATGTTGAGTTGTTGGTCATGGAACCTTTACAATAATACAGTCTATGAATATCTAAATTATCAGCACTTCTATATACTATCTGACATAGTGGACAAACGTAAAGGGTTCCCAAACTATCAACTAATTCATTTGATATAGAGTTAGGTCCATTCGCCTTAGTTTTAAGCAGGAGATTTTTTATTATGGAACCTTCAGGATTTAAAGGATGTTTTTGATCATCCAAAATTGAAGCAAAACTGTCTGAATGCGACCGTTTTCTCATAATGGTCTCCGTTTCATAGGTGTGTTTTGTTAGATTTAATGGCGTTACTTCAGATTTTATCTCTACATCATTTAAAAACAATTTGCTTTCTGCAATTTGCTTTATTTTACCATATTTTTTTTGTAAAGGTGTCTCGATGACATCAACTATGGCTTCATTGTCTGATATAATTTTAGAGATATGTTCCGTTAGAAAATCAGCATTCTGTGAAATAGTTTTCTTAATCTTATCTTTTTCTTCATTTCCCTGATAAGATGTCGCTCTGAACTTGGGTTTATAAATTGTTTTTGAGTTTTTGTTATCATTTAAAAAGGAAAGAGTACTTATTCCCGCACTGTCAATTGCTAGTTCAGGTGATGAAAATTCGTGAGGTCTATTATTTTCTAATCGAATATTGGAGGCATCAGAACCAGTGTCAGATATTGAAGTAGGTGGGATGGATGTGTCACTTTCTGAACCACCAGATAAATCATCTTCATTAATCGCTGTAGCGACGTCACCTTGTGATCGTAAAGCATGCGTTCTTGATCTTCGATGTTTATATAAATTTGATTTTGTTTTAAAAGCAAATCCACAAGGTATACAAGGATACGGTCGTTCATTAGTGTGAGCTCTGATATGTTTTTGTAGAACTGAAGGCTTGGCACATGATAATTTACAATAGGGACATACGTAGCGCCCAGACCCTACACTGTAATTTTCTTTAATACAATCATTTTCAGGGGTTTCAGTCTTATTTAAAAATTCCTCAGAAAAACTGGTTTTACCAGAAATTTGAACAATATTATTTACATCACTAAACCTAAAATTTTCATTGTTATAATTAATTTGTACATTATTTTCCATGTCTGTGCTTTGTTTATCGTATTTGTCTTTAATTTTTTCTATTTCGGGATGAGCTGCTGCAATACTTCCATTTGTAATAGTATGATTACTCGCATGACTATGGCTACTTTGTCTTTGTCCCATTTCTTGATTCTTGATTGAATTTGCTGGAAGTACCGACAAAGTTGATGCCATTTTTTTGAACTTCTTATGAAGGTAGCTATGGTCATTGTTGTTGGAAAAATTTGTATCCAAGCGTTTTTCTTGTGTAAGCGGCATCTTTTACGCGAGTTATGTACCTTAAACAATACATAAACATTAGATTAGTATCCATTTCTATGAAGGTATCGAGACAAAAATATCAAGTGACTGATGAAATATTAACTGACTGTTGAGAAGAGCTGGCGTAAATCACTAATGATGGCAAGTAAGCAAACACATCTGATTTATTTACAAATGTATAATCACTCAAATGTGTATCAACATAATTTGTATTTGTAGTTCTCTCAGTGTTCATATTTAAAATAGTATGTGTTTTATTAAACACTTTTTGAAGTAGAGTTTATTATAAAGTGTTTAATTTTATTGAAAACCAAAAGGATGTAATGTGTTTTATACAAAGCCCACTTCATTTATTACTTAACTATGCATGTTATTCACTATTGATTTTCAAGTCTACAATCTCAAAAAAAACGCATATAAGGCTATGAGATTGTGGAAAAAAAATAAGTAATTAAAAAGAACAAGTCTAAAAACTTATAAACTGTCGTACAATACACAAACATGACGACATGGTACAGTGGCGACTGTTTGACACAAGGCGCATGTGCTGTTTTATGTTATGTCTAATAGTATGATGTGACATCATTATGACGTAATCCGAACTTGCGCTCTACGATCGAGGATATCCCATCTTTTCTTTAATTGACCTTTACTTTTTGTTACTGACAGTACCTTCTATTAATAAACATCCGTATTTTTTACGACTTAATGTAATTGTTTTTTACGATTTAATGTAATTGTTTACCAGTTTTTTAAATGAATAATACGATATATTTATTAAATATTATATTTGATATTAGATTTGCAATGCAAAATCAAAAATTTTGATAATGTGTGAATGTGTATCATGATACAACACAAATACGTGTAGTCTTACGAATGACGACCTCGCTTTGCGCTCACTCGAGGCATTTGTGGAGGGCTGCGTTCCGAGAAGGCGTTACAATTTCTGAGAACCGGAGACAAGCAAGCCGCTCCACTCGTTTATAACGAACGAGCAAATAAGCGCAGTACGCATTACGCACACAAATGTAGTTGATTGCTCTGTAGCGCTGATCAGTATGACTAAAATATGTCGTTTTAAGATAGTAGTGTGCGTATCTTATTAACGATTAGATCGTGATTATATTTTATTCTTAGAATATAATCAAAATTTAAACTTTGTATTAACAGTCTTATATGAATTTTGAAATTCAAATTTAATAATTTGATACGATTTCAGACAAATGACTATTTAATAAATAGCTTATTAGGGTTGCAAAGATCTAAAGATGTATTAGAGACAAAGGAATCCCGATGGTCGGCCGCCGCCCGCCGGCCTGGCGCCAAGCCAGGCGGCCCTGGCGACGCCTGTGTCTGCCGCCAGCACGCCGCAAGCCTGTTTTGCCTTTACTTGTGTCCATTTCATGTATTTAAAGCATATATGTCTAATACACCTGTGATACAAATATGTAGTATTCTATATATATTGTAATAATTTATGTGTAACGAGTTTGTTATAGAACCAAAAATGATTAACCGTATGATTTTCATACTTGGTAGCAATTCAAGTATCGGAATACTTATTTAAATATTTATTACGTTTGAGTGCAAAGTAAAAATCAAATATAACAACAAAAAAAATAAGATATGGATTATGAACAACTAATTCAATTAAAGATAAACAAATTAAATATCATTTAAAATAAATTATTAAAAGCAATGACTGTCAATCAATTCATGTCACAAGAAGTACCTAATGGTACGGTATAAATAAAAAATATCAAAAAAACACATCAAGATCAGTAAGGTCTACCCCTTGACCTAAGACCCAACTATCGACCGAACCGAAATCAAATAAAAACATACGTGTTACATAAATTCAATATGAAATTTACATTAGGGCACAAAATTTGTGAGTTGTAAAAAGAGATAGATCGTTCGACAATATAATACAAAAATATCTTACGGGCGGCCGCGAGATAATCAATCAATCCACCATTATATTAGATGTATTCTTGATATCATTTGTTTACTCCTTCTGAACATATGTCAACAAGTCCGATAGGCTGCATTTCACCCGCGCGCAAGTGAATCATCGTTAATAATTGCGCGACGATCCACGCCACGACACACACACACACTTGCATACACCTTTTGTATCTTCACACTGTCACTAACACTCGCAGAGGGGAACACACACTATTTTCGTTTATGATAATTAATGATGTGTATGTAATTTTCTATTTCATCTATTCACCGTGAATGTATTTCTGATAAAAGTACATTCCAACGAACGACGCACGTTACCGCGCCGCGCCTGGTTGTTCAACTGTTTGTAGTTGTACTTTGTCGTTGGTTCGTATTGCCCCGTTCCGTTCGGCTGTAGGCTTCCTCCCCCACTACCCGCGATCTCTCCGCGCGCCTCCAACTCTACGTGTACGAGTTTGCTCGCTGTACAAGTGATTCATGGCGCGTTCTATCTATCTCCTTCCTTCTCCGCAACCGGATCGGTCGCTCATCGTAATCTATTTATACGTATTTATGCACGGACTTTAACACTGCGAATACAGCACTGCCGTCTTTACAAATTTTTCAACACATAATATAGATGCACATAATATAGATTCAGAATATAAGACTATATAAAATTACATAAATTCCGCTCATTTACTCAATTGTTGAGATGTTTTTTTTCAGCATAAATATTTTAATTACTACGCACGCACGCCTTCAGGTCGAGTTTACAAATTAATTACGAGCTATGAAATAATTACAAGACTCTGAATCCCAATCGTGTAATTTTAATGCAGCAATGATTTCGTAACGGTTGCGTTCGACTAGAACGGGTATTGGCTTTATGTACCACTGTTGACTGTTCATTTTACATTCTCTATATGAACCTATACGTATTATTAGCAATTACGGGACTTAACCTGGTTTAACTAAATTTTTTTCTTTTTCTATATTTTTACATATATTAATATTTTATTATGATTCCACTGTTGTGATTTCGACAAATTAAAATTGAATGAAATGAAACCTTTTATATAAACTTGGGTGGCTGGCATTTTCCTATATTTAAATTATCGCCTGAACTTTAGGTATCACTAAGACCTCTTTATCTAACTAATAGATAGTTACTTATTTTGCTCGAAAACAAATAAGGCCGCGTCATTGTGGATATTAATCTTAATATTTAGTTACTATACTGTAATATGATAAGCGGCAGTGGAGAAACTCCTCAGTACTCAAGTAAGATATGAATGTATAAACATATTATTTGCAATGATAATTCAAGGCGCTTATCAGTTGTGCGGAGGCGATGACGCACGCGCTATGTTGATAGCGCTGAGCCGAGCGCTGTCGCTCGATTCTTGTTCAGAAAATTAGTGATATATATATATTATACAGAACACAATTTCACAATGTTTATAGTTCCCATATATCAAACATATAACCAAATGAAGAAAAATCATATCATAAAACGAAGAAAATATTTCCTAGCTGTACAACTCTACATCAACAATATTATGAAAACTAAACGGGATAACATATATCTGTGCATAACAATCTAAGTGTTGTTATCATCAGATTGAACAATCACTCTGATTCTATACTTAAAATTAAATGTCAAATTGTTTATTATAAAGCATTTCAGAAAGCAAATTTTCAAATGACTGTATTTAAATGACACTAAACTTAAGTACCTACCTTATTAAAATATAATGATAAGTCATAAACTCGTATCGCTAGATATTATATAGTTTAAGCGGGGGCACTTGTTGCGTTGTTTCTTCAACGACCGACGTTCTCCGCCTGTTGCTGGCGAGCTACGTCATGCCACGACCTTGAAACACGTGCCATAAGGGTTGTGTATTTTTATCATTTTACGCCATCTGATTTAGTTCTAACAACAGATAAATAGTTTATCGTAAACTATCGATATAAAATATACTATTAGTAGTAAATACTATTCTTCTTTTTAAGAAAGAAAATATTTAAATGATAATAAGTAATAACATTTTTAATTACACATGCAACTATATATATTTAGAGTGACCGAGTTCATTTTCTTGCAGTTGTTTTTGCGTGATACGTGCAAACACATGCGGACAGACAAACAAAAAGTCTTAGGTTTTTATTGTTTGAATATATATAACAAAATATGAGTAGTTGAGCCTTTGGAATTGTAGCTATTAAATAAAATGTTGGTTCGGGCAGGCGCCGTAATGTCGTGTGGGCGGGAAACCCGTCTTGGTGTCAAGCGTTGAAATGAATACAACATTTGCCTACGTACATGTATATGATATAGATACTTGTATCGCTTCTATTGCTCTATTTCGTTTATGATGCCATAACATAAAATGTATGAATTCGGCAAAGATTGTTGTTATTATTGAAAGAGGTTTGAACTTGAGCTTCGTCATCTTTGATTTAAGAAGAATGGCAGGGTACAACAATAGAAGCTACAAGTGTATTGTTGTAAATATAAATGAAAGCTTAGAAGCTTGCAAGGATTCCCCCACCCAGAACCATAATCGGGCTTCCCTTGGAACCAGGTCATCGGCTGGCTGGCTGACCGCTATGCCGATACCGGCTGCGCGCTGCTGCGAAGAGCGAGGGGCGCTCCGTCGCTCTTTCTCGGCCGCTCCCCGCCACTGCTCTCTTTGTTAGGTTTTCTGTACACTGGCTACGTAACGCCTACTTATTTATACCAAGCTAATCGATAGCGAAATACGAATGAATGGCACGCAAACGCAAAGGAATTTAATGAAAGTCTAAAACACATGCTCTTTAAAACATTTTGTAAAACTAAACAAAACACTAAAATTGTTGAACTGTGGAATATGTAACACGGGGATTTTCTATTGAAACACTAACACGTGCAAAATTTCTGCATCAGGTTTTTTTCGTCGATTTATAGAGTTGAACCTCTGAAAACTATCAGTTACCAGGTACAAATATTGTTAGACAACGAAAGTAAGTTGATACAGTTTATAGGGAAGCGTAAAGCAGGTAGGTAAGCCTTCAATCACATGACATGACCGAATATAATATCCTTTCACAAACATAAATGTAGAAAAGACAGTCCACTCCGCTTGTTTTCGCCACTTATAATATGTATTTATTATAAAATTTGTACCAATAATTTTTACTCAAAGAAACAGCAAAGTAACTTCTAATGGTTCTTGTAGTGTAGTTTACCTTTACACTCCTTTCTTTCTTGAACTTAACTGCTACACTGTCATTGCCGTTTTGCTAATTTTCAACTAGTTAATTCTAACATAGGACTTAGTGCGACTTCGCCATGTCAGTATTTTGTATTAGTAGTCAATTGTCATCATAAAACCTTATTTTTAAACCTGTAGATGCGATTAAATTCCTCAATAATCCTAATTCTAACTAATATTATAATATGAAAGTATATCTGTCTGTGTCTTTATGTGACACAATCACGCTTAAACCACTGAGCCGAATTTTATTACATTTAGAGAGTAGAGCATGAAGAGGAGGACCTGGGCACGTTTTATCGCGAAAAAGTGACTTGGCGAACTAGTCAGCTAGCGTTCCAGCAATCTAGCTTTTTAGCCACTTAGCTGTCTAATGACGTAGAAACCTAGCCATCTAGCGATCTATCCCCATAGCCATCTGACCTAGCACATAATGACAGCGACCTAGCGTTCCAGCTGTTTAGCGACCCAGAGACTTAGCCAAATAGCTAGCGACCTATACCTAGCATAAAATGATATA
>JAOPUB010000002.1:2358105-2377906 GCA_027564055.1 Neptis clinioides
TACAGTTCCTGTGGAATACAAGAGTTAGTTCGTTTGTCCGATTGCGCTACACTCATCTTTTTTACTTTAAACACCCGAAACGAAGCGCAGGCGGGTCAGCTAGTAACTAATAAATTCTAATAATAAATGGTTAAGCTAAAGAAAATGATATAAAATTAAAATAACTGCAGAATTTTATGAAGTTTCGGCTTGTAAATGTAGAGCACTCTTTTAAACATATTACTGTGGTTAACTCGATGGTTTTCATGATTAACCTAGTTGTTAAATTATACTGTTTTGTGCCCGCAGTATCTTACTTACACCGTAATTAATAGCCCTTATGAATAAATGAAAAACTACGAGGCCGGAACCTTTACGTAAATTACATAATAGAGCAGTATTTTCTAGAAAATTGCACGTAATAGAAAATTGTAAATGTTACAGTTTAAAAAGTAATTCATTAGTATAGCAGTTGCCACATAAGTTTACGTTTGAGAGAAAGTAGGGGGAAAATTGCACATTGTGGTTTTACTGCGTGACTGACTGACTGTATTGGCTGTTTCATCTGTGACGTTTACTATCTTGACAAATGGCATACGCGAACTGGAACGTCGCAAAAGAAGTAATCAGTGGTTCAGTGGTTCAGGCGTTGTACTCACGATCGGCACGATCGACAGGTCTCGACTTCAAATCTCAGTCAATGGACTACTGTCGTGGCCTTCTCGTAACTCAAGTATTTAGCTTAGTTGTCCTTTTAGCTTTAGGTTATCTTACCTTTTTTTTAAATTGCGTGTCAGTGACGCACTAATTGTGACTTCTGCGCATTCAAGATCAAAACCCATACTTACGTGGCGAGAGCTATAAATAATAACCAAGCTTTTACAGTAGCGTTACTTTTAACGAAGCGGATAGGACCTGACTGAGAGATAAGAAAAGAACGAATCGAAATGATAGCACTATTTTGACAATGGAAAAAGAGTGAGACCTACACGCTGAAGTGGATATGAATTTCTTTGAATTTGGGCGACAAATATTGGGAATAGAAAGATATATCTAGGAACGGATATAACGTTATAGAAAAAGGATAACTATAATATCTTATATGTAATTCGGATGATAAAAGGTCAAATCACACGTCAAGTAATAGATTGAAAAATAACAAAAAATAAATGTCCCAATATTTGAGAGCAGATAAGACTGTGAAATATAGAGGAACTGGATGTATAAATGTTATAAAAATAATCTTTAATAATAAGTCCATTGAAAAGTTACATTTGGGGTTGCGTTTTTTAGAGGACGCAATTTAATTTTTTTTGAAAATAGGAGTTGAAATGATTTTTATGATATATCTCTTAAACTATTTATCTGATAAAAAAAATTTTTTAACTTATTTGTTCTCTACAACTTTGGTCCAGCAACTTTTTATCGTACCTAGAATTATAAATAATAAAGTTATAAGCAAAAATGTTCAGAAAATCGAGAAAATAAATTATATTTTTCGATATAACTTTTTTTTACCAATTTATGATAAAATGATATCACACCGTTTTTGTAGATCGTTTTTTAAGGAACAACTTTTACTGGCAACATTTTTTCATTAAGTCAATAGCTAGGGTTTTACAGCGATCCGAATTGAGTATTATTTTTTAGTACTCTTAACTATACATATATAATACGTGTGTACTAATAATGTTTCATCAATTATTGTTTTTTTTTTTTATTTTGTTATTATAATTTGTTTAATTATTAATTTTTCAATATTATTTATAATTAATTATGGACCTTGGAAAGCGACTTTGCTTTATACTATGTAGTGTTACAGAACATGAGAACAATAATTCTATCTAGCCCAATAGGGCAACTCCAATGCTAATTTTCATATCATAGCTAGAATGTGATTTAGACATTTTATTTTAAAATGCATTTAGTCTTAGTTACTTTATATTATTTTAATACTCTTAATTATTAAGTGTAATAAAACAACAACACAACTCATACTTTTAAGGCATATATTTATATAAATATAGATCCAATATAGGTGCTTTGTAGATGTATATTTCACTGACTTATTTAATATATATATATTTAATATATTTATTTAAAAATATCAGTACTATTACTATGTAACTAATACAATTAATTTTTTTTAGCTTTATATGAATAAGATAGAAGAGAATGAAAACCTTATTTAAAATTGTTGTCTGCATGTTAACTTTAAATCATCTTTGAAATTATAAATAAAAACAACTTTAAAAAAACATTTAATTTCTAAACAAAAAGCTAAATAAGTTACAGAATAATATTGAGAAATAGCTTTTAGTATTGCCTATGAGTCATTAAAATTTGTGCAATTGCTGTTTTTTGTGTTATATTGTCGAGCGAAGCATGACGTAATAACTCTTGTATTCAAAGTCGATGGACCAGCGCTGAATGCTTGCGCTGTTCACTAGCCGCGGGCGCTGTCAATAAACTTTAACCACACGAAGCCAATTTGGTTTTTGAACTCGTTTATCCTGTATCCACGCTATATGAACCATACTACATCATCGCAAATATACTTTACAACAGTTTCATATTCTGAATTATTTTAATAAAATATTGCTATTGGAGGTCAAGATCACGAATTATTACTGACAGAAACGAGCTCACAGAGTTGTCGGTGAAAGTTGCAAATACGAGCAGTCAGGCTGCAGGCAGCGGCGCGAAACGAACACGAGTGGTCGTGCGAGCGCCCGACTGGGGCTCGACGTGGCGGACACTAACGAAAACATAATACGCGCTACCAAAACATATTGAACAGAGAACATTTATTGACTTAACCCTCATAAAAAGTGGTGTAAACTATAAAAATGATAGTCAAGTGATATCGTTCATTTACTATGTGTTTACTGAAGTGATCGAGATTTTAATTATAAGAAGTTATATTATATCTATGTCTTGTGTATCTTAAATTAAAGTATGTTAGAGTTCTGTAGCAGATGAAGCAAACGGATTCTATGGAATGGCGAACCATGCTCAAACAAGCATGGAGCCAACGAGCTTGGAGTATATGGAGGATCCGTATTTCGTGCCGCCAGACGATGACTCCACGCCAAGCTTCGATGTGGCCGTAGATGAATTGGACGAGTTGGAAAACATAGTCAATTGGCCACAAGATGACACAGAAGCCGAATGGCGCACACTACCCGACCTTGCCGAATCGGCTCTCTGTATTGAAACAGAGTTTTATATGGACAATCGCCGGCGTAGGCTTAGAATTTTTAGGAAAAAAATGCGAGAAGTTCGAGTTACATTTCAAGACTTATCGAAACCTTATCTTGCCAAAGTGTCTAGCCACACAAATTACAAAAAGTTTCTCGGTATCACACCTGGAGGTTCGTAATGTCATTCAAATTACCTATCAGGTGGATGAATTTCTATTTAAATTACCTATATTCGATATAAACTAACTAATTAAATTTAAAATAATTGTCTCAATTTTAACTACTTATATATACAATATATATAAGTGGTTAAAATTGAGACAGTTTATTGGATATATAATATATGAATATAAGAATGTTTTAAATAACTAAAACAATATTAAGTTTGCAAAGGAATTGTTGTTTTAATGTTTCTCAAATCGAATTTTGTAGAATTTCTAAATCTGAAGGTTAAGTTTCGTATTAAATATCATTTAAGAATAAATTATAATAGTAGAGCAATGAAAATTACCTAGAGAGTTTTATTTTCTTACTATTAATAGAACTTAAAACCAAAAAAATTAATAAAATAAATAAAATTTTTAAGCTGATTACAATTTAAGTCTAATTTTAGTTGAATATTAATTAGATTTATCTAGTAGCCGCTGTTTAATTTGTGGTTATTTAAAGTTGTTTTAAATAGAGCTTTAGTCTAAATATAATATCTGATAAGACTTTTCGTCCACATTCTATTTTGTCAATACGTCATTTTAATTGGAACTGAAGAATTAAAAATTCCGACCAAGTGTTATTTAACTTGCGCTCTTCATACACTTTTAATTAAGGGACAACCTTACCTTCGCATTCGGTAAAGTCTTGTCCTCGTACATTGACAAATTTAGGTTTCAGTTTATTTCCTCCACGTATGCTAAAACGTACTGTATTTTATCGCATGATTCTGATCACCAACGAAAAATATGCAAAATGTTAAGATTCTATGCTAGTACCAAAATATGCCTAAATGGCCGCACCTTTTGATCACGCTGAATTAGAAACTTGAGAATTATTGCAGCTTCAAGGATTTTAAAGGGGAAAATATTTAAACCGCCACACTTTCTTAAGGAAAACGTCTTTAAAAAAATCTTCTCCTGTAAGGTATCTTCTTTTAAGATACAGGACCCTAAAAACGATATCATACCATTTAACTACGAACATTATTTTGAGAAGCTCCGAAAAGTGTATTTAAGGTAAATAATAAATTAAAATATCAATAGCAGAAGAAGCGATGGCTGGTGCAGGTGCGGGGGATGCGAACACCCCTGACGAGTTGGTGGGGCTGACTCCCGAACAGGCTGAACAGCTCCGCGCTGAGTGGAGCCGGGAACTAGCGAGAGTCGAGGATGAAATTGCCACGCTTCGCACGGTTTTGCAAAGCAAAGTATGTAATCAGTACTTTAAAAATCGATTGTATTCTAATTTAAACGAATTTCTATATATATGTATATATATTTACCACGTGTATTTAGATTTAATTTCAACATATTACTCCCCCTGTTTAAACCCTATCCATATTTATTCACGATAAAAAGTAGTCATTACTCAAACTCTGCTTTATCTCTGTACCAAATTCCATCAAAATCGGTTCGTTGGTTTAGGCGTGAAAGCGTAACAAAATTTCGCATGTATATTATTAAGGTAGGATTTGTTAACGACTCCTAACATTAGTGATAATTATAATGCTGTATTCTAATGTTGTAAAACCAGTTCCTTGCCGTCGAGACGTAGAACAAGTTCACTTGCGTGCTATAATAAGAATAAAGATTGGTCATCATCCGTTATATACCTCATATAAAATTGTAAATATTATACTGATAGATCTATAAAATCCGTATCAGAGGTCGTTTAGATTAAATACTTACTGATTGTTTACGAGTTTAATAAAACTTCCAAGAAAAATTAGTGATAAAGACATGCATATGCAGTGTCTTTTTAAATACACCTAAACCTGTGATGATATCTTCACAGGTCATGAAATTAAATAGATCTTATATTTTTATAGTCAATGGAACTATTACCATTCTAAGTAATAAATTTGCTTTATTTTAGGGATTTTTTTTTAACAACAACAAATGAACAAAAAATTCACTACATTGTAAATTATAATGTTGTTGTAGAATATGTTATGATGTTCATATTTATTTACTTGTGTTATTAGGAAATCAGTCGTGGTCATTACAATTGTTTATAACTTCATTTTTGTGTAGATCCGTCAAAGCTCCGATTTGAAAAGGAAACTTGGCATCACAGTTTGGAAGGAGATAACTGAAGACGTTAATCAGGGTTTGAAAAACGTTAAAGAAAGCCAAGTGTAAGTCTTTTTAGTAATATGTTAATATAGTCTGTATGTTTAATCAAGGGGCTAGAACGTATACCATTAGTGATATGCTATAATGAACACTGGTTGGCTTCGCTCGCTGTAATAATTTTGCTTGAGCTTCATCACTTTAGGGTAGTTAAGGTGGCATAGCTCCTTTCATTTGATTTTTGATTTGTTGCCTAACAGTTATCAATCGGTAGAAACTCGCGTGGCTGCGCTTACAAAGGCTGTCACTGAAGCACCAATGTAAGTACACTGGTACGCATTTAGTTGACTATTCTTGTGTGTTACTAATACTAATAAAAATTAATATCCAAGAAATAAACTGACTGATAAATTTTTACAACAAAACATGAACTTTTGAACAGGAATTTAAAATTATATGCTCAATTAAAAAAAAAACATCTAGATGAAAAGCTAAAAAATTGTAACTGTATTTTGTAATTTACAAAATAATCACGTAATATTTTATTAGATATTTGATTTGACAAAAGCTTCTTAACATAGCGAAAATCTTTTTCTACTAACAAAATATCTAATTTTCATCTTAAAATCGTTGGTGTTAATAAAGCTCCGCGCGAATAAAACTGCAGATAACTGTTAAATACCTTCTTTTGTAGAATTGTTGTTGTTATTGAATCAGTTCTTCATAGAAATAAGCTATTCTGGAGAGTTTGCATCCTATTTTAAGCATAATATAATATTTCTACAGTAAACTTCATTTTAATGCTACATTTTTCTTTGTATTTTTTTTTATTTATACTGAATGGCTCTCAAGCATCTACGGTCAACTTTTTACTTAGGTGTGACGTCATGCGCTCTTTCACTAAAAAGGTTGATTACAATATTTTATAAATAATTTTTACGAGTCCTTTTAATATATGTTTTAGTTATCAAGTCTTTTAAGTCTCTACTGAGACTGTGTCATGCCCATTGCTTAAATAGATTAGCATAATTCACATCTTTCTATGTCGATAATAATATCTTTCATGATACAGTCTTTAAAATGTCATTATCACAGCCGGGTCTCCTCCTCAGAATGGAGAGGATTTATGGTAGTTCAAATACCGTTCAGTTCAATCAGGTTCAGTTATACTTCTCCTAACCATTACACAATACTCTATAATCTATGGTCGGTGATTTACAATCGTGTATCAGTGACGGGTGTAGCGAGTGAACAAGTCGGCCGTCAAAAGCAATAGAAACAAAACGCGCCGCTATCGCTCGTGTCACTTGTACTTTTGTCTCTGTTCTGTGGTCGGTTTGATTTACGGCTGTGCAACTCGACACGGAGACGTGAGTGGTTTTAAGCAGGGTATACACTTTTGAATCATTAAATCAAATTTTTTGAATAACATTATCTATGTAGGTGCTGTGTTAGTCAATAGGTCTCAAAAAATAATAGTAACTTGCCTTTTAGGCGTATACCGAGTAGTACCTTGGGTTTGAGAACCAGAAGCAAGTTAAGCGGCCCATTCTATTATATATTATCTTTTACCTATGCTTTTCAACTCACAAAAATATAAAAATAGAGTTCCAAAGCGTATAAGCAAAGCAAAAGTTGTAACTGAAAATATACAAAATAATGTCAATTAAATTTCTAAAACAGACCATTTCATGAATTTTTGTTTAACAATTATATAAGAACTGATAAAAAAGAAGATTCATTTATTACAAGTCTACACTTTTATCCTACTAATCCAAAACAGATAAAAAGTAAAGAAATTTGCTTAGATGTCAATTTGCTATGATTTTATTTTATGTATAGATTCAAAGTTTTTATTCTACTTTTATGATTATTTTTTAAATTTTAACATTGGGTTATAAATAAATAGAGAAAAATAATCAAATTTTCTGAGGAATATATTTCGCCAGGGCTATTGTTAGTAAAACTAGCGCCATCTACCGTTACATTAACAAACTAATAATACGGGAAAACTATGCAATGGTGATACAGAGTATCCAACTAGTGACGATTGTTTTTATGACGTGAAAATTGAAAGTTCAGGAACAACGAAATGCCAATGGAAGTTGCAACGCAAACCAAGATTGATATTGAGTTGCATCCAGCCATAGGTTGGTATAACAGTGCCATTTGCTGCGAAAAGTTTGTAGTATACACATAAATCAGATCATGTGTCAACAAGAAAATTCAGTTTGATACACTTGTCCATCACAAACAGACGGCCTGAAGAAACATGGCAGTCGTTGGCCGCTATTTCCGGCTGCCCGTTGCGTTTCCCGAAAACGAAAAGTTACATGGTGCTATGTATTTTGTAGCTCTGGTACCAAATCGATTATGATACCAACAGTGTTGTGGATCTCGAGATCTCCTTCTCCTTGTAGAATGGCTACAAGTTTTAATTGCCTTCTAATTTTTCGATCTTCTTAATGAGGTCTGAGATTATATAGATAGTGCGCATTATCTGTAGCAGAATATATTTCACCTGTGTATGTAAAACTAGCGCCATCTATCGTTAGCTTAACAAACTATTACTCTGAGAAAGCTATGCAATGATGATACAGAGTATCTAATTAGTGATAAATGTTTTTTGAGACTGTGTAAAATAGACCATTTAGCTTGTCTACATGGAAATTTAAATGGAGTATGTATTTCTACAGTGTACAGTGTAGACCAGGCCTTATCAACCCGTCAACTTTTCACATTCGAAATAAAAAGCGAAACTCGGTCAAGTGTTTAAGTATGCAGTGTGCATGTTTCGTGTTCATTTATAATTTGTAGACTTGAGTCAATAATAAATATAATTAAGGATTAGATTATATAACTCCTAATGACTAGTGACGGCATTGCGTGGAGTACGAGTACCCGCTACTAAGAAAGGGGTATACACACTATGTATTACAAACATTGGTTTAGGATAAGATATTTTGTGACTGCCCAAAATAATGTTTATACTTTCAGGTGTGGTAAGGTTCTTTAATAAACAGTGGTAGCCCACTGATTAAGACTTGATGTCTTGACTGACTTTTCTGAGTTATGTGTGTTTTAAGAAATTAAATATGACTTGCTATAACGGCGAAGACAAACATAGTGAGGAAACCTGCACTCCTGAGAGTTCCCATAATGTTCTCAAAGGTGTGTCAAGTCTAACACCCCGCACTGAACCAGTGTGACGGACTATGGCCTAAACCCCCTCCTTATTCTGAGCAGGAAATCCGGCTCAAGTGAAAAAAATATTTTTGTTGTAGCAATAAAATTTTTAAATGTTTTTAAGCTGTCGATTTGCTAGAAAAATAAATGCCTTTAATATTTAATTAAATTAGAAACGTCCAAGTTTGAAAACGTTACCCAAAGGGATTATATTTTCAGACTACATATTTAATTTTATTGTTTGCTGAAATCTTAGCTTATGCTTTATTCATACGGGTATGGAAATTTAGGGTTGTCTCTACCAATATTGATAAATGTAAGTTCTCCCAAAAAAAAATGGAAATTTTGTTATTAATAAACTATTATAATAGATGACGAGACACATACGAAATTTTCTACTTTTATAATTAGGATAATATAAAACAAACTCTTCTGGAATAAATAAGCCTTTCCTATCTCAAAGACTCTAGCTTAGTAAATTCCTTACAAAATTATACGCAACAGATATTATAAACTCTTGTGAGAAATAGTATAAGAAACCAATAGATATAACCAAAATATAAGTTTGCTTATATTTTCTAACCTGGTAACCCTATAACATAGTCCGTCAAGTGTCCAAGCGGCTCGGCGAGGAAATTAATCACATCAGGGGAGTACGCTGGTCGGATTTTATTGGTCTTGACTAACATTCACTTGTGATCAATTTATACTACGTTACTGTTTACTTACAGTTTTACCACACTATATCAAGACATATAATATTTATACGTAAATTTAACTATATTTACTAATAGGTATAGTAGTCTGCATGTTCCGATTACAAGCTTTAAATGAATAATCGATGTTTGGTTTAATTTTGGAAAAGATCAAAGGTTATTTCTGGTCGTTGAAACTATACCTAATGACGACGCATTTTTATGTGAATCATTTGTGAATTTAAGGTTTTAAAAATTCGGGTAAAAATTGGAAATTTATGTCTCTAAACATTACGATATATCTAACTATCAATTCTTACAAAGTATTAATCCGACTAAGATGACTTGATTAGAATTTAAATAGACGAAATTAAAAGTCATAAGAAGGGCTAGAGTTATATTTATGTCATAGTATAAAGTAAAAAAAAAAGAAAAATCTAGGGACGTGATACGGTCAGGAAATAAGTGGACATTACGATCTCTTAATATTCTGACAAGAACCCAGCGCAGTGCCTTGAACTTGGGACCAAGCGTCTAGGTTTAGAAGGCCTTTTCGTTAAAACAACACTTACCTTCACTGTCTAGGTTCTCTGTCCCAATACAAGGTTAGACTTACATACATAAGATAAAACCGATACAGGACTAACCTAATCCAACGTTGGATCTACGAGGTATCTATATTGTAAATAATTCACTATGATTTACTCTCCGACATATATAAAAAGAAATTTTTCTTCTGTATAGAGAATCCTGGTAATTTTGTTATCGTTTTTCATATAAAAAACTAGATTCAACGAATCAATTAATCAGTGAGTTAACTATATAAATGTTAGTCACGTAACATAAAATATTCCACTTAGGAAAAGTTAACTAGTTTGTAATATTGAATAGTATATTTATATATTTAATACATAAGTAACATAAGGTAATTTGAACATGTGTTTTCGTCATTACTCAAGAGAAACTTGTGTATCGAGGCTGAATAAAGATGAAGGGGATTATTTATGGAGCAAACTTGGGTTATTTGTTAACTATAACGCATATAAGTTACGTGTTGTTACTAAATTAGTTCCTGCTTTTGTATACTTTGTAATAACTATATTTTGGTTAGAAGAAAATTAAATAAACTTTTCCTATTACTATGCATACTTAACTTAGAATAAGTTGTTAATTTGATTGTTAATCACAGAGTGAATGTTGTCTATCTTAGTACAAGCGAAATTGAGTAGTATAATTGGTAAGTTTCTTCTTTATGATTTGCTCCTCTTCGGCTGAGTTTCATCAAACCATCATTTTAAAAAAATCGAGTTGAGAGACTGAGAGAAAAGAAAAAGAAACAGGAAAAGACAGTCAGAAAAGCGGAAATAAATATTGAAAGAGAGAAAAAAGTGCTAAGCAGTGTTAGTAATTGAGATATAAGGGATGGATAACAGAGAAAAAAAAGAAAGGTATCTATATAAATATGCCTCAACTTTAGACGGTTGCAAATCAATACAAATAATACCTTCTCAGGTTAAGAAAATTACTAAATAAAAATATTCAGGCGCTTACAACAGTCAAAATATTTAATTATTATCCCACAAAAACTCTTAATTTTGCCGGGATAAAATGTAGCCTATAATTGCTATAAATATGTGTTAAATTTGAATTAAACCCATTTTAGAGTAACAAACATCCAAACAAAAACTTTTACATTTATAATATTTTACTAAGACAATCGTTTCTAGGCCATGTAGCGCCCGTGTGCAATCGCCACCTGAGCGCCCTTCTGATAACGATTTTTTATATGATATTAACAAATTGCTTAGAAGACGCAATTTTTACATTGGAAATGCACCTTCAAAAAAGGTTTTGAAAATCCTATTTTTTTTTTCAAAATCTCTACGATGCCAGCGCCCGTAGCAACGTGCGCTATACCGATACCGCTAAGATCATTGCGCCCGTGTGCACCAAGCTTTTTGATAGTACTCATCAGGGTAGTAGACAAATAAAACAATTAGATAATATAAATCAAGAACCGTACCCCATTTATTAATATTTTTTCACTCATCATTTATTAATAACTTTTCTAGCTATCCTGTAATATTGATTTGGATTTTCAAACCTTACATTTGAATAGAAAAACGATTTTTCAAAATAATTAAGGTACTTACCTAGCTAGGTAAATACAACAATTAATTACTTCACTCAACAACCCTCCCCAAGTTCACAGAGAAGTTTCCTTTATCGCAAACAATTCGCTCATTTAGAAAACATTAACGTAAATATATTTTATCCAAACTGGACTAAATATTTGGAGGAAACAAAGACCGAAATACAGTATTTTCCATATATTTAAATTTTCTTTGTTGCATTTAACAATTATTCGTACAGACATACAATATTTAGTTTCTTTTATTTAAAGTCTACATTTACAATTTTTCCTAATGAGCGAAACCACAATTTCTTGTTATTTCAGTTTCGTTTACAGAGTTCAAATCCGTTCATATAGTTCGGACTGATTAGTTTCGTTGGGCATCAGATATTTAAGTCAATTAATCCAGAGCACGGTAAACAGCATTTATTACATTTTAGGATTAATAGCACTAGTTAACTTACACGACTTTGCCTCCATCACCTAAGAGGAGAGAATGTGACGTAGACAGTTCTAAAGGAGCTAAAATTTTACTTTGTTTTGTCACTGTTTACGCAGTAAACGCAATGTAAGCTCATTGATCCTCGGGTCCTATGGGGCGTACTCTTATCTTATATATAGCTTTTACCTTTAGTCGATAAATGGGCTATCATTAATTGCCGAAAAACTGTTGAGATACAGACACAGAGACACGTTTAACCAAACAGTACCTAACCGCTGAGATAATAACATTTAACCAAACAGTAACTGCTGTGATTAGCACATTTAAGCAAACGGTACTGCTGAGATTATCACGTTTAGCCAAACGGTACTGCTGAGATTAGCACGTTTAACCAGACGGTACTGCTGAGATTAGCACATTTAACCAAAGAAACTGCTCAGCTTCAATTTTATAACATTAGTATTTCTTTTTGTTATTATTTTTTAATATACAGCCACCTCGTTTATTCTCGCAAAACGATACAAAAGTTTAGTTTCATTGTATCAACCGACTTAAAAATAAGTAAGTTATCAATTTGATTGTGTTTTTTTTTTCAAAATGTTGTCATATGTTGGTCATGATCTTTGCAAGTTAATAAATCTAGCTCCAGGTTCGTATGGTTTCTCTACTATAATATGTAATAATACTTGCAGTATTATATACATATAAATTTTCCTCATAAGCTACTCTATCTATTAAAGAAAACCGCATCAAGATCAGTTGCGTAGTTTAAAAGATCTAAGCGTATATATGGACAGACGCGGAAAGCTTTTTACTAACTTTACCAACTTTGCTTTGTACTATATAGTGATAAAGGGTTAGTCTAGAATTGATATCTAGCTAATGGCGGCTCTACTGTTTTTATAGTGTTTACTATTACTACTACTGTAATATATATATACTAGCTGACTGATCGTCGATTCGCTGAGGCTTCGCTTGTTTTTTATATATAAGATATATAGTCTGTAAAGAAATATTTGGTCTATCTACATTCTGCAGCAAGTAAAGCAAGCAAGGACGTAGCAACTTCATAACAAGAGACGGCAATTAGCCAGAAATGTCGTACAGACTGAATTTATTTTTTTCCAGTACAGTTTATTTATAAAGCTAATAAAAAAATATAAATTTATTCGTATCGTCGTTTCACATGAATCTAATGAATTTCATATTTTTGTACCTCCTTTACGTCTGCTTATCGCTATGTATGCTTAAATCTTTATTCGGTTCGGTCGGTTTGCATGACTCACTCATTTCACATTGTCAATCAGAATGAGTGAGTCATGCGAACCGAATTAAACGATCAATTTATTCATTAAAAAACCGTGGCATGTGGCAACACTGCACCACCTGTATCACTCTGGCATAGTGTAGCTTTCTGTCGGCAAAAGAATTATCAAAGTCAATTTGGTACTCTCAGAGATAATCTCCAAATTATAGAATTGCCACTCTATGACACTTTGGTCATATCTATTTAATTATTTTAACACACATGGCAACACCACATAACCTATGTTACCCGGAAAAGACGTAGTTTTCGATTGGCTAAAGAATTATCAAAATTGGTCCAGTAATTCCAGAGCCTATTCCAAACAAACAAACATACAAAAATACCAATTGACTGGTGCTGCTCGCTAGTTAATAATAATGATGATCGACTTCATTCCAAAAAATGTTTCATTGTCAAACAAATGAATAAAATTGTGGTGCATGTTTGTAATATTAAAATACATGTACTATGTACTGTCTATGTCTCTGTTAGTTCCGACTGATCTCTTAAACGGCTGGATCGATTTGAACAAGACTTTCTCTGATACATAGCTGGTGTTATAGGGAGTAAGTTTCGCAATAACATAATACACCTGAGCGAAGCGAGACCAGTACGGCTAGTTTTAAATAAAAAGTGCCCTCTTTTTATATTTGTATAGTATATCTTAGCGAAGCGAGATTTTTGATTGGTTATCTTTATCTTACTAACATTATAAATGAAAAATAAACAGCTGAACGGATTTCAATGAAATTTGCCACATATCACGGAAAACAGAGTTCCCGCGGGATAACCGTAAAATATCTTTACCTTAGTAGGTGCGTATATATTTTTATTTTGCAATATTAATGAGAAATATTTTTTTTACAAATCTAAGTATTGTACCCGAACAAAGCTGGGTTGAGTCGACTAGTTAATATTATCAAATTAGGAATAATCTATGAAATGATTTTGTCGCATATTAGTTAAATTAATGACTTTTAATCTTGCGCCAATGTAATGTGAATATCGGCCTGTGGGATTTATCGGGATACACAGTATTAATACCATACATCACTTTATAGCGAACTATTGAAAATCGTCGCAATTAAATTGGGTCCCGTTTGATGTACGAAGTGAATTGCATGTCCTTATGAAAACTCATTATCCTAAGGCGTTGGACTCATCTACAGGTCGTGAGTTCAAATCCCAGTCACTGGACTATTGACGTGGACTTAATGCTACTGTTACTCGCTTGCCGAGGTTTGGCAAGCGTCTACAAGCCGCAATTTTTCACAAACGCTCGGTTGTCAGTTCATGCTTGCGAGTAGTTGGTTGGTTGGTTATAAAAATATAAACAAAAACAAAGGTGATATGATCCTATGATCTATGATAATAAAATTATATATATAGAAACTCATAAATTGATAGTAAATGTCGACGTGGGTAGTCATTCTCATTGGTCGAGAGAGACGACGGCATCTCTATAGTCCCTTTATATTCGTTGGCACAGATAGTTATCGCTTAATCTCACGAGTAGTCTCTTTGAGTTAACATCTCTTGAAGTGGTGCTAGTGCAAGTGTAATAATAGTGTGTGTGTGTATTTAAATGTGTTAACACAACAGTAAGTTAGACGAATAGGCAGTGTGAAACCGGGCAGTGGGGTGAGTGTTCACATATGTGACAAAGGAGTGCTCCCCTAAACCTACACGCTTGGTTACAAATCCAAGGCACTGCCCGGGTCACGCTGCATTATAAATCTTTCTAATATTATAAATGTGACCGCTGTGAAACGCGCGCTAACGTGTAACTGCGTTCAAAATCTTTTGATCTGTGTTCAAAAATCGACATTAGTCCGGATCTCGGCAAGCTCACACAAGCTAAGCCAAACACAAGGAGCATAACACAAACTTACTTTGAGGGGTTATGGTAATACTTTGTTAGGCTATAGTATGTATTCTTTAGAAAAAAAAAATTAAAAAAATTTGAACAATAAAATCAATCTATATTCCCCATATTATTTCAGTTAAGAAAAAAAAGTTTTGTGCTCATTGTGGCCATTGTGTCTGATCAATAATATTATCCCAATATTTTTCCTGTACATATACAGGGATAAAGGAACGTAAACCAAAAGTAAGTTAATTGGATTCATTCTTTATTTAGTAGAGCTATAACCTAAATTGGTCAAGGTCGTATAATCTAAGGTCAATCCCCCCAAAGTTTAACGTTATCAATTCCCCAGTTTGTCATTCTGATATAGACATTACTTTGAATGGAATAAATTAGAAAATAAATAGAAATGGATATATATTTTTTTCATATTCAGACCGTTTTAGTAGGTATTAAAATTGACATCAGAATTTTTTTTATTAGTTTCAGATTAAAACCAATTTTTTTTTGTTTGAGTTTTTGATATCAAGTTTTATTGCTAATATTTTTTTTAATTTACTCGTTCATTACATTTTTTTTATAACTTTTTTTGGTTTTGGTTCACATTTTCAAAAAAAAAGGAAATTCAAATTCTATATTAGATATATAAATGACGGGTGTAAAAAATAATACTTACAGATTAAAAAAGCGTTTTTTGACTTTTTTTACTTTAATCAATAATTTGAAAAGAAAAACGGAAATAAATTCTATAATGGAAAAAAATATTTTATATAAATTACTTTGTAGCGGCCAAAATTGATAATAAATCTTAATCCAAAATATATGGATTATTAATAAAAATACAAATTTAAATTTTTACATAAATATTTTATGCATTCTGATCTGTAATCCAAAATCTTTGATTGTTGAATCAAAAAAATAACGAGCAATGCCCGGCGAGTACAAAACAAACTGTTTAAAGGATTTATTGACCTTTTACTACATTAATGAATAAATTAACAATAGATATACTTACGAATATAGAACAACACCGTTTCCCAGACATTATAAACAACAAAAACACACAAAACTTATAAAATCGCGATATATTTTGAGAGTCGCGTAACGGAGTACTGTGTAGTGTTTACGTGTGCTCGGTCACTGACTCTGGTGGCGGTCAATGATAATCTACTGCAGTGGAAACTAGACCTTATCACTTTGATATTAGACTGAATTTTGTTTGCTAGGATATTTACCAATAAATCATTATAGCTTTCGTATAATAACTGAGCAATTGTCTAGAGGAGCGACCTTCATGAAATTATGTATACATTGTTCATGTATATACCCCGCGAGGAGACGGGTTAGAATACAATTCCAGCAAAGTGTCTCTGACATGTTCCGGTGCAGCCGCATGTGGGCTAAATTTACCCTTCCTTTTCCCATCTCGTTGATGTTATGGTGCTGGTGGTCTCTGAGCTCATACTCAGGGTCCACCGACAACCGTAGTAGTCTACAATCCGCTTCCTAACTTCCTTCAAGGTGACTTCAACTCAACTTCAACTCATCGCCAAGCAAGACGCATTTGTTTTTGTTGTATGTACGATGTCCATGGGTTACTGTGGGCACTTACCATCAGGTGAGCCGTCTGCACCTTTGCCCCCTTATTAACCTTAAAAAATACTTCTTCTCTCATACTAATGACTCTATCCTTTTAAGCAACAAAACTTAATACAGCATTACTTAGTCTTCTATCTCCAACCTTTTTTTTGGCGACAGCTGTTAACCCTGCAGTCTTCAGATCCTACCAGATTGTAGAGCAGACTTTTTCCTACTCACTTTCATCATTGAGTGGTATATCCAAATGTTCTTCTTCATAAAGCATTTCAAGATCAAGAATACTCAAATAAAATAATATTTACAAACAGCTCGACCTCATTCCTTTTTATTTTAAAGTATAAAGTAAACACAGTCCATATGACCATAAAGATCGACCGCAAAACATAAATCATTGGTTTATTTACTTAACTCAAATTCAATAAACGATGATAACCCAGAGAGGCCTGGACTGGAGCTCGTAAATAACACTTGCGAAATGTTCTGACATTTGTGGCGTCTTGGTTAGGGTTATCATGTGGCTGGATTTGGTCGGACATGTCTGCAATTGTCCTAACTTATATAATTTGTTTAAATTTTTTATGGGTGATCATAAATTAAAACTTGAAACACAATTCAGAACCAATGTTTGACTAAAAAAATTGTCTAAACGACTAAAGTGTACATGACTAGATTGTAAACAGCTAGAGTATAAATGGATAGATTCTAAATGGTTAGAATCTAAAAGAATTTAAATAACTAAAATGTGAATTATTGGAGCATAAATAAATGGAATGTAAATGACTGGGTTATAAATGACTGAATTGTAATTGATTAGGTAGACTCTAATCAATTACAATTTTTATTACATTGTTATATTACAATCGACTAGTGTAAAACCACTAGAGTCTAAACTACTAGACACTAAACGACTAGAGTCGAAACCATTACAGTCTAAACGACTAGAGTCTAAGAAACTAGATTCTAAACAACTAGAGTCAAAACGACTGGATTCTAAATGAATAGAGTCTAAACAAATAGATTCTAAACGAATAGTCTAAACGTTAGAGTCTTAACGATTAGAGTCTAAACGATTAGAGTATAAACAACTAGAGTCTAAAAGATTAGAGTCTAAATGACTAGAGTGTAAATGACTACAGTCTAAACGACTAGAGTGTAAGCGAATAGTCTATTGACTAGAATATAAATGACAACATTCTAAATGACAAGAGCCTTAATTATAAGAGCCTTAATGACTAGAGCCTAATCAACTAGAGTGTAAATAGCTAGTCTTTATGACTTTAGTATAAATGACGAGATTCTAAATGACTATAGCCTTAATGACTACAGTCTAAATTTTGTAAACTTAAAGCCAAGCATTCTAAAAATAAGTGAACATAATAAAGGAATCAAAACGTACGGAGCGCTTTTCATCGATCTAGAATCACATAATAACAGTTCGTCATATACATATAGACATACATCTGTGGCAGTTCGACTAGTAATTTTAAATTTATTTAGTGTTTATTTAACGAGCAATTTAAATGAATAAAGTACAATGTAGAGCCAAAATAATTCGTTTTCAAGCTCTGCCGATATCCCGGAGGCTGCATTGCGGACTTGTTACGGTGAACTGCCTTAACCGATTTTAAAATAAGGTTACCTACTTTAAATTTTGTTCATGAACCGTTTTATATTGGTTATTTTGTTGCGCTTTACTGTCTACTTCATATTTACTGCTTAAATATCTTACTAATATTATAAATGTATAAGTCTGTATGTTTGTTACTCAATCATGCAAAAAGGGCTGAACGGATTTTAAAGAATTAAGGTATATAGATATTTACTAACCTTAATGAACATATAGGCTACTTTTTATCCCGGATAAATTTTGAGTTCCTGTGGTATATTGATAAACATGATTAATATAAGCGCCTAAATATTTTTATTTAGCAAAAATGTAAGGGTGGTTTGAATAGTAATATATAAATATTATACAAAGCAATATACAGATACAGTTGATAACTCACGGGTACCCACGTGTAGGAAATATATAACCTCCGTTCGGATAGGAATTGAGTCAGTCTGTCAAGTGATGTCGCACTGTACACATCAAAGAACTAAGAGGTTCTTTGACGTCGTGTTAGGCCTCCATTATTAAACCTGTCTCTGGATCTTGTAGCGTCTTTAATACTGGCTTTTAATATATATAACTATGAACATAGTTTAATTTTGTGTTGCCTAGTGATATAAAAAATCACTACAATTGTCAAACTGAAATAAATTCGAATTTTTATCTTTCTGATATTATAAGTAATTATCATGAATCCTTACACGCAGCTTCAGCCAGTTCTCTATCCCCAGGTACTATTCCGCTTCCATCTATTTTTTTTAAATTCACTTTTTATTAAATACCACTATAATAATAAGATATGTTTATCGAATCGAGTAAATATGTAAACAAAAAACTTTAAAATTAACAAATAAAGAAGGAAGGAAAATTTAATTAAAATACAAAAAATACAACTTGACTGCAGCGCCATCTACAGACTCTAATTTTAAATCTCAGCTATTTATTAAAAAAAATATTTTCAAATGAAAAAAAAAATCTCAAACATTTTCCATTAAGGAAATATATCATTTTTTATCCTTATCTTCGAAAATATAATTTTTTAAATATAAATAATCTGACTATCATTATTAACTATTCCTCACGACATTTATCTCCATGTTATTTAAAAAACAAAAAACAATGAAAGCAATGGAGCTCCCATTCCGATAATTAAATTAAATCTTATCTTTCACACCCAATTACGTCTCTATGTCTGTTAAGATCTTTCACACGATATAAATAAAGCCGAATTCAAACTATACATTAGTATTGTAGTCCATCGTTGATGCTACGCTGTAAGCTATATATCGCTTTCAAAAATTACATTGCATTGTATTAGTAGAGTATAGAGTAAAAAAAAGCTAAAGCTACGGGCGTGAAACGGTCAGGGTATTACTAGACGTTACGATCTCTAACTAATCTGACAGCAACCCAGCGCAGTGCCTTGGACTTGCGACCAAGCGTGTTGGTTTAGAAGGCCTTTTACAACACTCACCTTCACTGTCCAGGTTCTCTGTCTA
>JAOPUB010000002.1:2410747-2423140 GCA_027564055.1 Neptis clinioides
TCTCATTACAGAGGTATTGTTTTATTGCACTAGTATCTATTATAAAGATGAAGAATTTGTTTGTTTGAACGCGTTAATCTCAGGAGCTGGTTCAAACACAAAAAATATTTTTGTATTAGATAGTACATTTATCGTGGACGACTTTAGGACGTAAAAGCACGCTGCGACCAATAGGAATGGAGCATTACGCGGATGAAGTCGCGCGGGTCGGCTAGTAGTACATAGAGCTTATGTACACACTATACTCAATCAATGTCAATGTAATTGCTGCCAAGATGTTTTCTTACAAATACTGCGGATAGTTTACAACTTCATTCGAATAATTGCATTTAGCAATTTATTAGAGCAAAAAGCTTTCGGCACAACATAATTATTTGTAATTTTATGAGTATACTGGAAGCAGTTATTGACGGAGTTCCAGACTAATAATCTTTTTAAAGACCACTTGTAGGCCTTCAGAAATACACGGCTGTTGACATAACAAAGAATCTTACGGAAGCCATATAGACGGTTGCTGGACACGTCAAGGCCATATTGTATATTTTATTGACATACTACTTAGTCGAATATATATATTGCTTTATTTTTTATTTGAATTCTAACGGATTGCATATTGTTACAGACAAACATATACGGCAAAGTACTCTTGATAAATTATGGAACAAACAATCTGGGGCTATTCAAATGTTACTGACAATATTAGAGGTAAGTACTTTTAAATACTATATGTCAGATCACCTCTCTTGTATAATTTATTTTTATGTATTAATACTTTTTATTATATATCTTGCAGAACTCAAGGGACACTGCAACTTTAACCTACATTACATCAATATTGCGAGAAGCATTATGCTTGAAACAAGGAAAAGGAAAAAAATGTTCAGGTAAAATAAAAATGATTTCTTGATAAAACACATAGTGCATATAGAGATAATATTGTTCATTTTTTATGATAATTAGTAGTTAATGAAGCAGCAGGGGTTAAGAAAAAAGAAATAAAAAAGACAGGCAAAGAGAATAAAGTTCCCGTTTTCAAAAAGGGTATGTCAGTGTGGAGCTTTCTGAAATTGCACGCTTTCTGGTCACTAACTATATTAATCCAAATGTTACGTCACATTTAAATAGCTTTTCTTAAACATACCTATTTTATAAAAACTATTGCTCGAGGATGATTTTAGATAACTGAATGAGTTCTAATGCACAATACTTTTCGAGAAATATAATTTTATTCTCCTTCTTTTTAACACATTTCCAGTTGTATATCTATGTACATCTACTTGCCCACGGTCTCGTCGGCGATTGACATTTTAAAAGCATCTTAACTAAATTGACATTGAACTACTTTAACACAAATAATACGTCATTATAAGGCATGATTTATTATAGACTGTCACATGCAATGCCTAATCGAAAATAAAGAATAAATAATGGCAGTAAATTTCACACTACAAAGATTTTTTTGATTAAATTTGGTTTTTCATTTCTCGCTTTACCTGTTGTGATGACATTTATTTAATTTTAATAATAAATCTTGTAGTGAATAACGTAGCGCGGCAGCAGTGTTCCCAACATTTTATATCACTGAATGGCTCTCAAGTTGTGATACGAACGCTTCTAGCAACACACAGTAAACGGGATAGCAATGTTAGCACGGAGCTGATGCTGCAAGATCTCGTATGGATACTCGCAGCACTCGCTCCTAAAGGTAAGAATAGAAAAGAAATCAAACAACTCATGTTTTAATATGGATCTTAAAAGATTTGCGACTTATATACTTGTATCTAATTGAACTGTTTTCCTAATAAACTAGCCTTAGATTTTAGAAGCTTGTCATTTAATACATTTATCTTAAAAAAGCTTCTTTTTAAATCAATCAACTTAACTTAAACATAAAATCAGTATATCTGTTACATGAAAGATAAGAAAAGTATAGAAGAAAAATGACCAGCGAATGTTTTTTCAGATCCAAAATTTGCAATGAAAGTAAGAATGCTTGGATGTGTTAGAACCATGCATCTGGTTTTGAAAGGACATTTTACAGATAATAAGTTAATATTTCCATTACTCGTTATCATGAAACAATTGGCGAAAAACGGTATGTATTAATTATACGAGATTGTTATGTGAACGCTAAATGTAAATTCGTGTTTTGTTAAATACTTTTGTTTTACAGCTGTTACAACGTCTATTTTGATACGTGACGGTGTAATCGCCACGTATGAGAGAGTTTTAGTAAGTCTTGGCTTCATCCCCACCGCCAGGCTCCGGTTATGTCTCGACGCTATTGATTACTTCAGTAAAAACAGTAAGTGGACATTATTTTATTACAATTCCTTTATTGCATTATTCTTAAGGTCACAAAACTGGTATATTTTAAATGTTACTTCAAAATATTTGATATTTTTATTCTGACGTTTTAACTGTTTAACTGCCGTGCGTATAACTGACACCGGCGTCACAAAAACGATAGTTTTTAAGTTCAATTGAAAGTAGAGAGTAAATAGTCATCACCCTATTGTTTTACTACAAATAAAGAAATTAAAACAGAAAATATCTTTTCTCTTTGTTTGGCAGTTAATATGTTAAGACTGCCAAGGTAAAGCATATCACAAAATACATCACGTGTGTTTTAGTTTCACTAATTGATTATATTTAAGGCAACTTGTACCTGTCTCTGGAAATTAATGGAAGCGCTTGTTATTCAAGGAAACTCTCACAAATTAAACACTGCTTGAATAATTTATTCACGTTATTCACATATTAATTACAAATATTCGCTATAAATAGGATTGCCTGATATTTTGTCAAGTATAACAACTAGTCCAAAACAAAAACTTTAAATGTTATTCAAACTTATTTAGATACAATATTAATGTATACATCATAATAGGAAGTATGTACTTAGACGTATAAATATTAATTCTAGTAATATATAGTTATATCGAGATACTTACATTAATGCAAGGATAATTATAGATATACTTGTTCTGGAGTTTTATGTGAAATTCAGTAATCAAATCTTGCAAGCTCAATTTAGCTCACTTTGAGATTTCCAATTGTGACGAATTTTTTAATGCATAAGAAAATCAGATGACCAAACTATATTTTCATGACATGAATTCGATCTGATGATAGAGCCGTACGGTGGCGATATAAACTCTGTAATAAAATACCGTGACCATATAGTATTACGTAGCAATGTATGATGTATTGTTAACATTTCAGTTTAAAAAGTATTATTAATCACCCATATCTGGCAATCCTAATAAAGCAAACAGTACGTCCGTTCACAAAAACATAACTCATCCAGAGGTATGCTGCATGCAGATCGTGAAGACAGGACTCTGTAGCGTTCTCCTGAGGGTGTTCGACCGCTGGGATCGCTACGAAGGTCGCATGCGACTCAAGATTTGCGCACACATCCTGCAAACTTTGCAACATCTTTGCAACATAAGTATGTACACTACTTTAAAATATCAACGGTTTAAAGGACATTCATCAAAATTAGTATAAAGTGTTTACGAATGTATTTTTTAAAATTATTTGACCAAACAACTTTATTTGGCAATATAAAACTAAGATAAAATATAAATGTTTAAAATTTCATCCATTAACAACAATTATATTTATACCATTACCAACTCTTCTAATAATTTGATGTTCGTCCTTTTTGTTAAATACTGATTATAAAATACCGAATGAGCTTGAATATAAACTGTTTTTCTAAACAAGATAGCTAATAAGTTTCCAATTATAATCATACTTTGCAAACAATCAATAATTTATTGTTTCTCCCAACAACACAGCGTCGTCATAATTTATGCACTTGCGGTCATTAACCATCAATAATATTAATCTAAAAAGATTAAATAGTAAAGTATTATAAATGATTTTGTAGAAGCTGGACGGCGGGCTCTATGTACAAAGAAACACGTTCAAACTCTTCATAGGTTTTGTGCACAATGTCCCGATGAACTTGAATTTGATGGGCTCTTGGCTCGCGTGTGCTCGGTCATTACTTTATGTCTTAAGCACCAGGCCTTGCCTGTCCCGACATCTAGTCCTGCATCATTCAATCTTAATCCTATTTTAAAAGGTACGTAATGTTAGTGTATTAAATATTTAAATTACGTTCATATTGTGTCGACTAACTATATAGGATTTAAGATTTTATTATTTCATAAATTTTCAGGAACCAATACCATATGGCCTTGTCATGAAGATGAAGACGCTAATTCGGATACTAAAACAATAAATTCAGATTTAGATGATGATGGGCCCGACAGCGATATTGAGGTAACTGACGAATACCATGATATCGAACTTGAGGAAAACGAACTAAAAAATTGTGATGATATCGAAAAGGGTCAAACAAAAAGTGGAGAGAGCTTACAGAGTACTTTGTGGTTTAACCCAAATGAGAGAGATACAGAAGACTTAAAAAAGTAAGTTAACTATTCATAGGAAATTAACTGAAACTGTAGGTATTTAATATATTTATTATTGTTACAGATATTGTATTTATTTTAAAGAATTTGGTTCATATAATAAGCAAATAAGACAAGTTAAAAGCCGTTCAAATTCCCGAGGGTCAATTTTGGAAGATATAATGGTTTCACAAAATAACCGAAATCAACCAACACCTTCAACTCTGTCACTATCCGCAGTTTTAGGTAACACGGAATTTGATGCAGGGTCGCAAACATTTTCTTTTTTACAAGGATTTCACAAAATACATGAAAGTTCTTGTAAGTATTATCATAAAAACTAAAGATTAGTTCAATTGTTTGTTAAACTTTGCCCGTTCATATGTAGCTGCTTTCGAAAAATATGTATAATTTTGTAATAAATAAAAGTCTTATTTATTCCAATTGTCATATTTATACAGAAAATAATTTTGCTTTCAGCAACCACATCTTGTTCCTCTTTAAAAATTCACAAAGATATTTCAAAGTATAGTTCATTGGTAAGCGTGTACTCAACGTTATCGTCTCGGGTTAAAAGTATAATATCATTCGTCAAAGTCGCCTATCCCGATATGACGGGTGGTCAAGGCTCAATACAGCCGGAACCCTTGAACAAAATGGAGCGGACTGCTTGTAGGTAAGTTAAGTTATGTAACTTCAGTAAAAAGTCCTATATAAGAAAAAAAATGCATAAAATGCATAAAACTGGGAATAGTTTACCACGCTGATTTAAAAATGTTAGACATGGATAGATTTCGTCGTGATCTCTTGTTTAATCTTTAAAGCGAACGACATATTCTTGTTTAAATTCAAAAAAGTCATCCGAAACTCTGGACTTCTAGAGTAGATCACTGTGGTCCTTTAAATATTTAGTCTAGGTCTGTTTTGAACCTAGTCAGATCAGAATATCAGAATACATAAATATCATTCAACATTTTATTTGATGGCACAAACCAATTGATACACAGCTTAGATAATCACTCTTTTTATCTGATTTGCAGGAATAAATTACTTGCGTGTGTAGAGCGAGCAATAAATCCAGAGGCTTACATGAATGAGGTTGTTTATGATTTAGACGCTCTTTGCAATTTAGGAGCACCTGACCCTTCAACACAGAAAAGGTAATTGTCATATTATGATAGTAAATGATTTGTCTCTTATTGGTAAATAGAACTTAACTAAGAAACATGAAGTCTCAATATTAATCTGTTAGTGCCGATTAATTTAACAAAGTTTACTTTTTAGCTTGAACAGTGACACTTTATTGCTAACCAACACAGACGAGCAGGAGATTACCAAAGTGAACAGTTTTTCATCACGACTTAGTTTTGAATCTAGATTCGAGTCGGGAAACCTTAGAAAAGCTATACAGGTTAGGTTTATCTAAATTAATTGTACTATGAACTGTACTGTAATTTATGAATTATGTTAAGAACAGTATCTTGAGAATAACACCCAATTATTATCAATGAGCTATTGAACAAGTGATTACAATAAGTAGAAATTTGTACAAACCCTTGAATATTAAATTATTAATATCCGCTCTATTTGATACGACGCGACGGTAAGATCATAGCTTTTGGTAAACTTAATAACATTTATATGAAATTTTTATCATGTCTCTCAGATATTAAAAGTCATAAAAATTATTTTCAGGTAGGTCCAAGAGAATACGAGCTCATTTTAATGCCAGACGTGAATTCAACAAAACGTCATCAATGGTTCTACTTTGAAGTCCGCAACATGCAGCAGAGTCGACCGTACATTTTCAACATCGTCAATTGCGAGAAATATGATAGTCAATTTAATTTTGGAATGAAGCCTGTCATGTACTCTGTGAAAGAAGCCGTTCTTGGAAGGCCGGGTAATTAAATGTTTTGTATTGTTTATAAACGTTAAAAATATATTGTGTGGATTTTATGACTATTTTTAATTTTTATTTTTGATCTCTGGTTGATCTTGTATATTAAATCTGTTGCCAGGTTGGGTACGAACAGGTTCTGAAATCTGTTATTACCGTAACAGCTACCATTATGCTAATCAGAAGAACAATAAGTGCTACCTCACAGTCACATTCAACATAGAGTTCCCTCACACTAATGACGTTTGTTATGTAGCCTACCACTTCCCCTTCACGTACTCAATGATGATGGTCAGTACTAAGTTCTGTTCATTATTACATAATAACTTATCATCGACATTTTTTTTAGTCATGATTGCATTGTCGGTTCTAATAATTAATTGCTAGTATTCGATAAACAGTCTCTAAAATATCTAATAAAATAGTAGTAAAAAAGTGTAGTTATTAATTATTTTTAGATAAAGAATGTAAATGATGAATGATCCTATCCTAATCATACTCTATTATATATTGTTATAGACCAGAATATGGCAATGGAGTAACCAGTTACCTCCAAGCACATATTTTCGCGCAGAGCCTTTATGTTATTCACTTAACAACAATGAAGTACCTTTGCTGACGATATCTGCTGAAGATACGTCGACTAATCCTATAGTGGTTAGTGAATGCAGTTGATTGGTTTTATTATCAAATAAAGAATAAATCTCTCATTAAACTATAGCTACATTGAATCAGTGGTCGTCGTTTATACTAATGTTTTCTTAAAGAATAACCGATTTGAAAATAAGTTAATATTTTTCAGGACAGGGAGATAATCTTTCTAACAGCGCGCGTGCATCCCGGTGAGAGCAATGCGTCTTGGGTAATGGATGGTACCCTATCGTGTCTTCTAGCAGCCGCACCTCCGGCCGCAGCCCTGAGAGCCAAATATGTGTTCAAAATTGTACCTATGCTTAACGTTGAAGGAGTTATCAATGGCTGGTAAGTTCTATTTTTTGTTACCTTATAGTGTCATATATAATTTAAATTATTTAAATCTTAATACTTCACAACCAAAGGACAAAAAAAATTATAATTTTTATTGTTTTACTTTTATTACCTCATTCAGCAACAGATTGGTGTTAGAAGTAAAACAATGTTATATCTGTTTGTTAAATTTATTAACTTCGTTACATCACTATTCTTTAAATTCTTGAGTTTCAACTTAAAATACTTAACTAGGTAGTCTCATATACACTATCTTAAATCACTATATCGAATGATATGTCCAGAATTCGAATCAAAAATTTTCTTAATATATAAAATTATATTTTACGATTATCGAGTTATTACTGGAGATCGGACAAATCAGTTACATTCATACCAGCGAAATTTAGGTACCCATATTTCGTAAATTATTCGTTGCAATGTTCGAAGACGGAGGCAAGTCGTATCGCACGAGTCGCCAGCACCTTCACTTTTATAGATTATTGCCTAAAAGATACCCAAAGAATCCCATCATTCATCCTCAAGCATATACTTAAACTACAATACAAATCTCATTTACATTAACAGAATGATCATTGACGAAGTTATATCACCCTCTTAAGCGAGCACTACGTTTTACATACAAAATGTATTCAAATACCGATTAATACTTTTGGTAGTACATAAATCTAGATGTCACTGTTTAAAAACAATCATGACCGTCGAGTCGGACGCTAGTAGGCGGGGGGTGCCAACATACCGCTGGCGTGGACGGAGTGCTCAGTGGCGTCTGGCTCGGCGGTAGAGGGCATATCTTCGGCAGCGGGAGCATCGTGAGCCTCGTTGGTTAAGTACGCCCCTGGGTCGTCGCCCGCCATACCCTCGTCGGTTTCGTAAGGTCCCTGAGTCGGTTCCTCTTTTTGCTCTTGCTCCTTAGAATGGGCATCGGCGGCTCGTGAATAGTGAGAATCGATTTGTGGCGGAGACTTAAGTAGTGCACCGGTCTTAAGGTGAGGGGACTGTAAGCCGTCGAGAGACGATGGGCGCAGTTTGCCGATGAGGTCGTTGAGAGTAAAGTGCGTTGGGAGATGCTCGGAACGTGGCGGTGGTGGCGACGACGACGTCAGCGGATGAGCGGTCGTCGTAGTCGTCATCGAAAGCGGCTTCCTGTTGAACCAAACAAATACCGACCCTCACATTAGAGAGCCTTTTGAAATTTTCGCGAAAGTCACTTAACTTTTAATATTATAATTTAACAAGTTACTGCATTATCATTTAGTAAATTTGGTTAAACACAAAAAAGAAACAAATGTTACATAACAAGAGATACCAAGCAAAGCCCCCTTCACCCACCCACCAAATAACATTGTTAATTTAAAACAATACGGTAGTAAGGAGAGTAAGTGTAATTGTAATTTTTAATAATAATATAAAAATAGGGCCAATTTCGCTGGGTGTAGGGCTCTTGTTTGGTGGTTGGGTTAACACAGAGACCGTATCCCACGGGTCCACGCGCTTTGGTCTCAAAAGTTACAAGTACCTCAGAAAGGTTTATGTTAGAAAATATACGATGAATAAAATATCTAGTACTATAGAATTATATTGTTATGCTTATAAAATGTCGTCAAATGGACATGTTTGAGATAAATAATATAATTTAAGCTGTGCGTACTGAAGTGAGTAAGAAAGAGCGCGCGGCTAATCGGGGAATGGGTCTCCGGAGACGGTTGGCATCTCACCTGGCATTACCTCTGCGCCGAAGAGACGGGGATGGAGCCGTAGTTGTAGTAATAGCAACGAGTTTGCTCGCAAATGAAATCTTTGATTTCGCCACAGTGTTGAGGTTCCCAGTGGAATGTCGGAGCCTTTAACGCCACACAGCCGTTTGTCATCACGTGCTCGGTTCTGGAAAACAGACTATTTTTTATGCAACACTATTCTTCTAAAAACTTACGATTAAATATGTTACATGATGTAACAGATGGTTAATAATATCTAAACATAATCACGACTAATTTTGATTAACTATTCTATGATGATTAAGTGTATTTAGCTGTACGAAGATTTAGTAATTTAAAAATAATAATAATTTTACGGGAAATCAACATATGGTCTGTTTTATCTACGTACCCATGTCTCGCAGTGCGTTGAGGCGCTGTGCTGCCTTGCGGCATATCTAAGGGGTCCATGCTGTCATCAGAGTGCTGGCTAGGAGGATCCATCGCCATACGTCTCATGTAGTTAAATGTTGCATTGAAAGGCAACCCCGTACTCATCCAAAGGTACATGTCAGTTCCGAGATTGTTACCGGATGTCCAAAAGTCGTATTTATTATAGCCTGCAAACGTTACAGTAAATTTTTATTATAAAAAGATAAAACTTACTCTGTTGTTAAAAATCTTCAGTTTAGTTTTTTAGTTGGACTATATAGTAGTTTAATCGCATTCATGCTTTGTAAGTGAAACTATAATTAACTCGAGATTTTATCTTCAGAACGAGATTTTTAAATATTAAGAAATGTTATAATTTTTTTTAAAATCTTAGATAGTGTAGACCTTATATGCATACATTTTGTTTAAAGAAAAACGGAAATTCAAAATTTAAGCGATTCAAGAGTTATGTTTCTCTTTAATTCACCGAAGAGAAAGTATATTTAAATAATATTATAAATTGAATATAAGAAGTTTACTTCTGAATGTAAAATAGATCGCAAAAATCATAATTCCACAAGTAATGAAGTGACACAAGATTATATATTTATGTTTTTTAAACTCACCTGCGTTTGTGAGGTAAGTTGTTATAGAATCAGCCTTCTCTTTTGTTTCAAATGACGCTAGCTGTAATCCTAAGGACCTAAAATGAAATAATGAAATATTTTTATAGGTATTTAAATAAGATTGTAATGATATTAACTACTTTCTCTCATTTCTTCTCATTTATGCAGACTCTCGTGATATGTAATAATAAAAATAATATAAACTTTATTAGGAACAAAATTACACAGGTACAATTGGTGAACTGTGAATATGCGAAAGTATAAAACTATCGCAGATATCAACTATTAGATAATAACTAAATTATTATAATTAGTGCAGTTACAATCATTTGTATTTGTATGTGCAAACATGTATGTGTCGTGTGTCATAAAGGAAATGTGTGCAGGTACGTCTCTGGGTCTATACTCTATATCAGTATATATTTGTAATTTGGAAGATTATCGATGTCATGTCACGGATTATCCACGAAATGCACTTCTTCTTGCAAATGTAAACAAGAAAAAGATAAACTTTCAGTAATTATTCTTAATATACCTAAGCAAATCTAAATCATAAAATATGTTTAAAGCTTTCGAATATCATAAAACTCGTTCATTAAATGATATACATTTCCGCTATAACTTAGAAATTCCAAGTAATTGGTAATATAAGTTGAAAAAACTGAACTGACCGGATCAGCGCAAGTAAATTACATTTTAAGCCGGCTAAAAGTATCCTTTAAAATCAAAGGAGTATACTGTAAGCTATATAGAAGTGCAGAGCCAGTTTAGCGAGTAGCAATTTATCCGCGAAACACTCGTTTTGGACTTGCTACGACGAGTCCACATTCCACATGCACCCTCGGGCTCTTTAGAGATTAAAAACCTCAGCGGAGTCCCGTACTAGTCAACTACCGTATTTAGTCACAACTTTTTTTTCGATCACGTCTTCTAGATTTAAATTCTTGATTACAACTTCCTATACATCGATACTGGTTAATGACACTGAAAAACATTACTTTTCATTTATTTTTTTAATATAAGTACATAAGTGTAGGAATTATTTATGTATTTTCTAATTAATGTAACTTACATAGATGTTATATTCAATAATTGTTTTCGTTTAGAAAAAAAAATATAAAGACGGATTCAATTTGCAGTGATAAAAAAGGAATTGGATACAGACATTTTATGTACACAAAGTAATTTATTCCTATTTGTATTATACGTGAATCGATCGCTTTTGCAAACTCAAAGATGTCGTGCTAACCTCGTGAATGGTAATTCCAATATCGTGTAGGATTTAGTAACTAATCTACATTCAGATCAGTTAGGTTAATCCTTTTTTTTTCAACTAAAGTATGCGGTAGAACCTATGAACTATGACCCAATACACTTAGAGTAAACAACCAATGTCTAAAACAGCGCAGGTTTTGTGTATGGTTAGGTCTGCTTTATTGAAAATCACGTGAGTCATTGAGTGAATATTTCATTATGTCAAAGTGTCACAAGCCCCAGGTACTGCCAGCGTATACAGGTATAGCAGTATTTTTGACCCGACCCGAAACCTACCTAAACTATAATACCTAGGAACTACCTACCTGAAATTTGTCACATCTACAATATCATCTTAGCTTATCGAAAATCCAAAACTTTAGTTTCGATAGTTCAGATAGTGGCAAGAATGCTAGCTTTTTTCCCGCTTTGGATCGCAACTGCGATCCTGTAGGCGAGAAATGGACCAGCCCTGCTAACATTAGCTGAAACGATCTGACGTAGGACGACTTAGTAGAATTTTCCTGCTTTACTCTAGGGATCAAATCAATGCTTTTGTTGGCGAAGACGACAACAGCAGATTTTTTAAACTCTACCTACCATAAAAAAATAGTAGTGTAAATTAAAGAAGAAATTATGTTACCAGACCAGCATTATAACGCCCTGGCTACTATAATATTAATCCTGGTGGTTATAAGATCTTCAGCATTACTTCTAGAATATTTGTGATTGTATAATAATGATTTCTGTAATGACGGTATATTTATTTGGCTAGTTTTATCTTTGTGTTGGAACACTGGCGATCCAGAGCTTATGGCTTTTGATGTAATTGGAAAATACCGGTAAACTTTCGTTGAAAAAATCTTACAGATACAAAAAACAACATTGCAAAGTTTTCCAACACGTATAAGGTTTTATTTACTCCTAATTAGGGAATAACTGAAGAGTCAAATCACAGACCATAAATGGATACACTAATATTTGTATGGGTAATTGCATTACTCATATGCCCGTAATGTACTATTTTGGTGTGTATTGATTTATAAGTGACATAACGGCAAGTTACGATC